>PVIR01000453.1:0-109618 GCA_004026965.1 Petromus typicus
GCTCTTTCCTCTCTTGTCTTGGGTAAATTACAGCCCCTTCAGAATTGGCCAAAGGATTAGCAAAGCCCTACATGCCTCAGGTGAGAGCTCTGGGATGCAGGCTGGAAGCCCTGGGTGCTAAGATGACTTCTCTCCTTGCTGTTATCGACCCCAATCATTTACTCCCGAATGGAGAAAGAAGAGCAGGGACCAGAAGAGGGACAGTCCTAGGCTAAGGACAGCTCTTATCCTGACCAGCTGGATGAGTTTTGAGCTTGTTTCTTTAAATGTAAAGAAATGATTAAAAAAATTTTACCTCAGAGCCTGAACATTAGACAACTAAACACTGAATATGATAAGTATTCTTTGTCTTCTTTTCCACAAACATTTATTTATTTATGTACCTTTTTTTTTTCATTTCTGGGGATCAAACCCAAAGTCTTTTGAATAATGATTGGACAAGTGGTCTAACATTGAGCACCTCCCCCAGCCCTCTATAAACATTTTAGAGAGAGCTGTGGCGATGAGGTATTGTGCCAGGCAGGTAAAATATGATGAATCCGACACTCACAGATTGTACGCTCTGGAAGTCCCACTGGGTAACAGTAAATGGTAAGTGTACACACACTTATAGGATGAGAGAGTGTGTGTAGTATCACAAGAGAGCGCTAGGGTGTAAGGGACAGCCAGGTCTGGGCAGTGTGTCTCTGTGTGTGGACTTACCTCCCTGCCTCTTCTGGATTAAAGCCTGCTGTGCTTCTTCTGTTTCAGACTCCCTAAAGTGGATATTAAAATAAAAAAGAACAGGAGGGAATTTGTTCCTTTCCTTTGGAAGGGGGCAGTCTTTAAAAATTATCCAGAACCCACCCTGTCCTAGGATAAAGATGTATTTGCTTCCCTCATCTTTGCTGCAAACTCAAAACCTCTTGGGGGCCAGTCTGGTCCAGGTGTGGTAGAACTAACTGGCTTTTCAGGTTAGTGGCGTTAATCTCATCTGTTTCCTCAGTGGTGCACTGGAGCTCAAGGGAAAGCGCAGAGAGAAAGTGAAACTACTGTTTAGGCTCAAGAATAACTGGGCAGAATTCTCTGCCCTCAATCCTGGGAAGCAGAGCAGCAGATCCTGCCCTCGCAAGGCCCCAAGGCTCTCAGAGCAACACTCCCTATCAGAAGCAAAAACTCTGCCAGGATTTGTCTCTAGGAAGCGCTACAGCCTCCTCTTCTGGTACCACGGAGACTGTTGCTTCTGTCAGGGCTTCTGGCACCTTTAAAGGTGAAAGACGACAAGACCATCCACATTTGCCAGCACAAGGTGGGCTTTTCGGGCAGCCTCTGGTTGAGAATTCACCACAGAGCCTCCAGGAGGGCGCCGCTGAATAGGTGGAAGGGTAGGCAGCCAGAAGGACAGGTTTCTTTTTTGTGAAACATAACTCCAGGCTCCGTCTCCACTGCCTACATTCTGCTCGCACTTTGTCAATCTGACAGTCTGTGGGTTTGGGCTGGATTTGCAGCTTTATTAGGCTTTGCAGCAACAGAACAGACTTTTTCTTTTAGGAAACCACAGTTTCCCCTTGCTAGTGTTAAAATTATCAGGCTTTTCTTTTCTTTAAAACCCTCTGTGTTCTTCCTTTTTATTGTTTTGTAGGTCACGAAATATGGCAAATTAACTGAAAAGACTAGAGAATAAATGTACAATGCAATGAAGGGTACACTCTAGTAATATCACCTAAAAGAATAGACCATTTCTCATTCCCAGAGCATATCCCTTCCCCAGAGACTCCTTCCTGGTCAAACAACTTCCTTCTCCCTGATTTTAATGTCTTTATTTCTCTGCTACTCTTTATGCTTTTGCCACCTAATTATTCATCTGGAAACACTATAAATTAGTTCTTCATATTTTGAAAGTTAAATAAATGGAAATGAAGCAAATATTTTTTTGCTGCTGCTTTCTCTCTTTACTATGTGTGTTAAATGTATAATGTAGTTGCTCAGAGCTGTAGCTCGTCTCTTTTTATGGATATATAATATTCCATCGATTGGTCTCCCACCAATGAATTCATCATATTTTTGCAGGCCATTTCAGCTGTTTTCTACTTTAGGGCATCTTCTTGTTTCTCATGGCACACAGGCTTTTCTTAAAAGAAAAGCTGCTTCTCTTCTGTGTAGCTGGGAAGGAGCCTTTTAGTAATGCTAATAAACAAGGAACGAACTGTGTATTCAGGATGGTACTCCAGTCCTTTTTCTGTTTACCACGGGGGTGGGGCGCTGGGGGCGGTAGAAGCAGCTGGAGGTCACTCTTATTAGAATTCTTCCCGAATATCAAGGCCGAAAGAAGCAAGGACTTTCTGGGCAGGATAAAGGGAACAACTTGAAAGGGTGCTGAACTGGAGATCAAAGAGCCCTTCATGCTGCTGGCTTTTGATGTTAGCATAACTGCGCACTCGCAGTAATTAGTTAAGTTATCTTCAGGGCTTGCTACATTTCCCCACCTACCACCTGCTAATCAGCAGTGCGCTCTCAGGCCAACACCACCATCCTTAACAAGTTGTGGGACCTGGAGGGAGAGTGTCTCCAGCCGCTGCAAGCGCTCAGCGCTGCGGAGTAGCCCTGGGGAAGAGCTTTGAAGCCCGCTCACAGAGGCTGAGGAAGCACCAGCAGTTGGAAGAGAAAGTCCTTCTCGATAGAGATCTGCTGGTAAACTGGCAGTTTTCAGGCTTCTTGAGGGAAAGTGGACTTTTAATAGGAAATAGTGTTTGTTTTTATTCTATGCCATTGGTAGCCAGAGCATGTTCAAAGAAGGATCCCCACTCATCTGCCAATGACATCTTCTTTGGTCTCCCAAAGTCCCAGGCTGCTTACTTCAGAAATTAATTAGTCTGTCTTCTAGCTTTGAGGAATAGAAACACATGTTCCTTCAGTGAAGCTTTGACAGCAAAGTATCAAGCCAGTCCTCAAGGTAGTAGACTCAGGAGAAGGAAAATGTAGAAAAAATGGGTGTCAGGTCAGGGAAAATAATCTGTCATGACAGAGACGAGAAAAAGCAGCATGAAATGGGAAGGGATACAGGGAATGTTTCAGGTGAGCTGGAATATTTTAAAGTTCAATCTCAGTGGAGAGGTGTGGAATTTCATCAAACTGCACTTATATTTGGACACTTGGCTGAATGCAAGCTACATGTATTTTTTGAAGAAGCAAAGTGTTTTGTTGATACTGGCTCTCAGTGCTCTGATCCCTGCTTCCTCTCTGCACTGCAAGTTTCCTATGTGTGGCATCCATACATTATATAACCCCAACACATGACACTATAGTTTTTATTTCAAAGGAAATAAGAGAAGAAAAACAGTTTCTTACATTTACCCACAATCTGACCGCTTGTGATGTTTCTTTTGGGATATCCAAGTTTCCATCTGCTATCATTTTCCTTTAGCCTGAAAAACTTTCTTAAGTGTGTCTTGTAGTGAATGCTGACTACAAACATTCTTAGTTTTCATCTCTATGAATATGAAATGTTTTCACTAAATATAGAATCTTGGTCCTGGGCTTTAAACATTTTGTTTGAGCATTTTATAAATATTGTTCCACACTCTGGTCTTTTTTCTTTTGATGAGACAACAGCTAACATCTGCATCTTTGTTTCTTGTATAGAATGTGTTGCTTTACTCTGATGTTTTCAAGATTTTTGTCTTTGGATTTTGGCATTTTGATTAAGACACACAAAATTAAGATGGCACATAATTTCTTCTTATTTATTCTACTTAGGGTTCACTAAATTTCTTGCATCTGTAAATCTATGTCCTTTATCAAATATTTTGGTTATTGGGAAGAATTATAAAAAGTTTTAAAAAAAGCATTATCCTTCTATTTTCTCCCCATCTGGGGTTATGTTTACAAACACTGTGATAATTATTATTTCATGTTTTCTCACAAGTCTCAGACTTTGCACATTTTTCTGTCTTTCAGTCAGATAATTCCCTTGAGGTATGTTCATATTAACTCTTTCTTATTCTCAATCTCTTAAATCCATGAATTAATTTTTATTTAAAATATTACCTTCATACAGTTCCTTCATATATTTGAGCATAATTGAAACAGCTGCTGTAGAACATTTATTTGATGGTATCCACTGATTGTGATTTCTTTTTTTCCTTATATTGGATTATTTTGAAATGAGTCAGGCATATTGTGTGATGTACAGACTCTGGATTCTGTTATGATTCTGAAGAAGCTCCTCCCTGTTTCTTTGTCTTAGCATGCTGATCTCAAATTCCAAACTGTACTTCCCCTGTGATGGGTTCTCACATCTCTTAGGTCTTTTAGTCACAATGAGGCTTCTTGGTATCTGTCCAATACACGCTTAGTTTAGAGGTTAGCCGCAGATTTGGGCTGAGCTGATACATAGAATCTGGGGCTTCTTTCTGTGGCTTTCTCCTTTCTGATATCTCTCCCTTCTTTTTTCTGCTATTAAACCTTGAATTTTGTCTTCTGATTTCTTAGCCAGTTAGGTTTCTATTCCATCATATCCACCTTATTATAAATAGCATCGACTGCAACTGCTCTTAATATAAGATATAAAAGATGAGTAATTATTCTGTGTCATATCCTTCCTCTAAGTATTGGCCACCTCTAGTTTTTAATCTGATTTTTACCATTCAGATGACTTCAGATATTTTGTGTGTGTATTTTGTTCAGAGCTTATAACTTTTACATTGGGAAGACTGGCTTCAGCACTAGAAATGGAATCTTGTCCTCTAATCCTGCTTAATATTTTGTATCTTGACTTAATTTTTTGTTAAAATAATAACATATAATGAGTGACAAGAATGTTTAATTCAGCATCAAAAATGCTTCCAGTGTTTAAAAAATAGTCAATAGTAATAATAGTTCAATAGTTTTACAATTCCAGTTTTAGTACATGTACTAAAGAAATATTATTTCTTTAAAACTTAGTTTCTATAGGCAAGCTTAGAATCACTAAAATATTTTGAGAATCTTTTTCAGTTGTTTCTTCTTATTTTCACAGAAAATGGTAACTTGCCTTTTCTTTGCCCACTTTTAAACTTCATCCTCCAGAATCCTTTTTAAATTAATTCATCCAAAATATGGGTACAGAAATAGATTTCAAAGTTTATAGAAAATTGTGATAGAAAGAGTAGAGTGGAAAAAAATAGAGAAGTTTCATTACCTCAAGACACGATCTTGGAAGGATTCCCCTTCCCTTTATTTTTGGTGCAGAACAGAAATAAATGTTTATGGATTTTTAAAAGTCCATAGCTTTCTCCCCATTATATAACAACAGCCTATAAAAACTGTAACACTTCTTTAGTCAGTTTGTCATTCCATCTGACTGCTGATCATGACTGTGTGGGTCGTTGTGCCTTGTTACTATTATGCAGTACAGGACAAGCAGATGATGAAATTCTTGGACCCACTCAGAAACAAATCCCGAGGTGGTTAATGCTCCACTCTGTTCTGCTTCCTGAGATGCAAACAGAGGTAGAGCACTGGTGTTTTACCTAAGCTCACAGTGGTGACAAGTACCCACGGTATGTGGGCCATTTCTGACCTTGGCTCTTAAGGATGACTCTTCTTAATAATTCCCTCTTCCAAGATGCTGCCCATTAGTGTGACCCTTATTTAGTTGCATTTTATAAAAGATTTAATATTCTAAATTTTTTGGATGAGTAGCATACAAATAATCAAATAAACATTGCCATATATAACTACATAATGGTTATTTATAAAGCAGGTATAAGATAATTTTTGAGGACCCAAATACATGCTATTAAGTTTTCTACACCCAATACTAGTATTTTATTTTTAATTAAAATGAAAGAGCAAAGTATTACTTCCAAGTACAGGCTGGATTGCCAATGACAACAAATGTCTTTTACGAGATTACTTCTTGTATTAACCTTTGAGTGAGGACTATACTTCCTAATGTGGCCACTAATAAGCTTTATACAGGTCTTAATTTATTATATCTTTACAAATCACTGGTTTTATGTCTTACTCACTCTCCTGTTACTAGGACAAAATATTCAGCACCTACAATGCAGAGGCAGACAGGATTATTTTGGGTCATGGTCTCTAGAGGATTTAGTCCATAGTCAGTTGGCTCCAGGCAGGTGGGACACAGAAAGCTCTTCAGAGCGAAGCTTCTCCTGTCAAGGCTGTCAAGGCAGTCCGGAGGCAGACAGTGAAGGGAGGAGCCAGGGAAAACGTCCCCTTCCAGTGACCTGATCTTCTGACCAGGTCTTACTTCTAACAGCCCATGTATTCAGCTTTCAGCTCCTCAATGGATTCATCCGCTGATGGATACAGCACCCCTGTGGCCCAGTTATCTTCTAGAAGCCCCACTTCTGAACACGAGGGGCTTCTGGGGACATTCTAGATCTAAACAATGACACTCACGAACAGCTGGAATAAGTTAGGTGCTCCAAATTTTGATAACATCTAACAAAAATATCAATCTTTCTTGGCTCTATGGAAGATAAAAATTCTAAATAAACATGTTGTTATTTGCACTAACTATGAAAATCAATTTAATTGTTTTGTCAGTATGTCCTTTGTTAACCTACTGATTAATTTTTTTTTCAAAATGCCATTTAAGTTTTATGTAATTCTGGATTGATGTTTTGTTACCTTTCCTCCATGGAGTCAAGCCAAAGGTACTCAATTGTAGTTGTTTGTTTTGGAGAGTGGAGAGCGAGGAAGAATCTGAATGTTTCCTCATGAAGCTTATGGGAAAGAGTTTTACAGTAAAAAATAACTGAAGAAAAGGACACTATTCAAATTTATGGCCATAACTATCCTAGTAGCTGAGCTGTTTCCTAGCCCTTCATCTTGGCATGGTAGGCCCCAGATATGGGCTAAGGTTTGATAGAATGCTATGGGAAAAGAACCTGGATAAAACATTATGGGCATGGAAGGTAATGTTAGAGCTTTTTGTTTTACTTCCTTAGGCAAACAAATTGCCTGTGGTAGAAGACATTTATTATCTGTGGCCACCTAGCATATGCATTAAGGACATACTTTCTTTGTTTCATTTTGTAAAGAAAGTTAAAAAAATGTTTGTATATGTATCTTCAGCCAAAGATATAAGATGATGGTGGAGAATGTGTATAAGTCAACCAAGGGCATTTTCTCAAATTATTATTGGGATTTGATGGAGTCTCAAAAGCAATACAGGAAATCTCAACTTTCCTCTTTTTTTTTTCTGTTGTTTTAGAACAGAATTAAGGAAAAGAGAATAAAATTTAGATAAGATAGACTTAGAGTCTTTAGTAACTAATCAGAAAATTTTATTTTTTAAGTCACATGGGAAACTTCACTTAATGTTTCAAGAAACAAATCTTTTGATCAGGTATAAAAAATACTTAAAAATATCTAGTATGACTATAACTAGGTCCAGACATCTTTTAACTTTCCCAGTCAGCCCCACCTGAAGGCATACCCCAGAATATCTCCATGAGATCAACACTTTCTAAGCAAGCTACATGGATGAAATTCAGATTTCCTCTTCAGTCTGCTCCCCAGAACACTTAGCCATTAGTGTGGGGCCAATAGCCATTTTATTTATTTATTTATTTTTTAGGTTTTTTCAGACAAGGTCTCGCTTTGTGGTTCAGGCTGGCCCTGAGCTCAGCCTCAAACTCACATCATAGCAATCCTCCTGCCTCTGCCTCCCGAGTGCTGGGATTACAGGGGTGAGCCACCACGCCCGGCACTGTGGTATGTGGTACTGGTTGCTGCTGGGCGTGAGTCTCCACGCCCAGTGTGGTATGCGGTTACCAGGGGTCGAACCCCGGTCCTTACGCTTGCAAGACAGGCACTGGAACCACTAAGCTAAATCCCCGGCCCCCAATAGCCATTTTAGAGGTATAGTTACCTGGAATGTTTTCCTGTGAGGCACAGATACCTGGAATGTAAGACACAAGTCTTTGTTGGTAGGAATACTCCAAGCATAAAGAGATTTATTGTTGATGACTGTAAGTACAGATGTACTAAGCAATGAAATGTAATAAAAATGACCAACAGATTGAGCAATCATGATGTCAATTATTTTGCTAAACATTTTCTTATACTGTCTCATTCACTCTTCATACTCTATGAATCTGTATCATTATTATGCCTATTTAAAAATGGGGATTCCAAGAGGTAGAGAACCTGCTTGAAGTCACATAGCTAATTTAGAGAGAAACCAGGTTTTAATCCCAGGTCTTGTCCTCTTCAAAGCTCTTTTTAGTAACTGTCATATCCTATTTATCACTCAAATTTAACAACTGACTAATAGATTAATAAAATTAATCAAAATAACAAGATAATGTACTGACCTAAACTTGTTATGTTAGCTTAAATGGAGACAGAAAGAAGCTACTCTTATAAAAGCAAAGTTGCTTTATTTAATTTAAATATCATCACATGATGATATCTCCTGATCTCAGAATGTGATCTTGAAACTTCGGAAGAAAGATTCTGTCTGGGTTGGTGTGATTGTGACAACGCTAAAACGTTGTTTCTTCCCTACTCACTTCTCTAGAGTGTGTCGTGGAGGTTAATACGTGGGATCACAAAGTAGATGACTGAAAATAGAAGGAGGTGTGAGAATATACCTGAAATTTATGAAGTTAAAATTACAGGAGGTTTGGGCCGGAGAGTTAGCTCAGTGGTTCCGGCGCCTGTCTTGGAAGCGCAAGGGCCCAGGTTCGATTCCCCGGTAACCACATAACAATACTGGGTGTGGAGACTCACACCCAGCAGCAACCAGTACCACATACCATAGTGCCGGGCATGGTGGCTCACGCCTGTAATCCCAGCACCCAGGAGGCAGAGGCAGGAGGATTGTGATGTAAGTTTGAGGCTGAGCTCAGGGCCAGCCTGAACCACAAACCGAGACCCTGTCTCAAAAAACCTAAAAAAAAAAAAAAAAAAATTACAGGAGGTTTACAAGAGTTTAAAACAATATTGCTCTTCTCACTAAGTATTTTTTTGTTTTGGAAAACATAATGATTTTCTTCAAAACTATATTTTGTTTAATGATTCTACTTTTTAATTTTTAAATGGTTTAATGAATTTTGTTTCACTTTGTCTTTTGAGACAGAGTCTTGCCATGTATTCTAGTTAGCCTTGAACTTATGTAGATCATGATCCCTCTGCTTCAGTCTCCTGAGGGCTGAGATCAGAGAGGCATGTACTGCCATGCTTTGCTTAGAAATAAATATTTCTCAGTATCAATAGATTAAAAACCACATAATCAAAAACCCATGGAAGTTTCTTAAAAATTTTCACATGTCTCAGGGACCTTGAAACCTGCCTTAGTACTTTCTTATTGGTGAGACACAATATCCAACACTTACAGCTTAGAGGTGGAGAGGTTTATTTTGGCTCATGGTAAGAGTACACAGTCAGCTTGCTTCAAGACACAAACAGTGCGGTGAAAGGATCTGGCTGAGGGAAGCTGCTCATGTATACCAGCCAGGAAGCAGAGAGAGAAGGGAGGGGCTGGAGAGGGAGATAGACTCTTCCAGGTCACGCCCTAGATACTCCTGGGTTTGTACATTATCCTGTAATCTTTGAATCAGTTTCCTAATTAGGCTAGTTTAAATTGCTTTCTGTTATTTTCAGGCAAACAGATATTATCTAAGACAGTCAATTTCCATGAAGTTGAAAATTTTGGGGAAGTTGAATATGGTACTCTTGCTTAAAAGCAGAATTGAAAGTATCTCAGAAAGAGATTGGAAATAATTTGTTGTAAGAGAAGGAACAAGAACATTAATGAGACATGTCGAGTCATTCTTCTCTGAAAATTCAATGATATTTATAGACGTCACTGGGTTCAGAAGAACAAGTGAAACCTGCTGGGTGGGCGATCTGCCAGGGAAGTCTAAGAGAGTCTGCTTTGCATTGACTCACCTGGTTACCTAGAATCTCCTGTGAAACTGTAACGTGAGCATTGGGGCACAGTTCATGGATAGACCTTCTGGGGAAACCACTTCATTAAAATATTACCAGTCTGGTTTATAATAAACTGTGTGTCCCCTGTGTCAAGTTCACTATTGTGTCTCTGAGGACTGAGAACACCTGCAATGGTATGTTGTGGGTCACATGTGTTACCTGAGCAAATAAAGAGTGATCATTTTGAAGAGACATGGGAGTCTCATTAAATCAAATACTGTGGTTTAAAACCTTGTTACATTTTGTTTTTAAGATTCAAAGCATAATTTTCACAGAAGCCAAACAAAATTCTCTTGTAAGAAAGAAAAGCAAGATTTTTCCACTCTGATCCCCCTCTGCTTTCTTCTCCCCTCCGTCCTCTTCCTTCCGCCCTCCCCTCCTGACTTCTCCTCTTTTCATCTAAGTTTTTGTTACTAGAAGTGGCATTATGTCCTTCCTTGTCTTACTGATGCTTACAGTCTTCTTCTTTTTAAATCCTAGGCTACTGTGTAGTCTCCTAGTGATGAGATCCCAACACTGCTGGCATGGAGATTAATAAAAAAAACTAAGAAAATTAAGATCTAAGTTAAGCAATTAAGATTAGACTATGGAGAAACTTGAAGACCTGATTGAAGAGTCTAGAGGCTCTATCTTGTGAATCATGGGAGGACTTAGAGAATTATTAAAGTGCTCTCCATTCCATGAGTTCTTACTTGAAGAGAGTTCTTACTTGAACTTTTAGGAATATTAATCAAGTTTTACTCACTGGAAGTGAGAGCCATTGATTTGGAAGCCAATAAGACTTTCTTTGCCAACATCTGGATAGGGAGAGCTAAAGATGTTCTATGGCCTCTTGTGACAGTGACTGAAAGGTAGTTAAGGATTCTTTCTATGTTTTTAGAGTCAGAAGGATAAGAAGAATTATTGTGCTTCTGTCATCTCCAAATCCCTGTGCTCTGACTATGGTGTAGGAAGGAAACGTAAGTAGGATTTAGGAGCTGAGTAATCATGTAGTTTGTGTTTGCAAGGGTTACATGAGTCCCTGCCATTTTTGCTGTTATTCCATCTGGCTGGAATGCCATCAAGCTCATTCTCCTTCCATCACAATCCCTTCTTTCTTGAGCTCCACTTCCTCTCTGTCAGCTTCTCTAATTTACTTATCAAAATTAATAACTTATTCTGGCTTATTCCACAGACATACCTGGTTTATCTAGTAGACATTTGCTCTGTTATGCCTTGCATTGTGTCTATCTCCTACTAAAATGTGGTCTCCTAAAGGAAGGCATCATGGTGAACCCAACCTTCTGTACTCCACAGTGCCTGCTCCCTGGCTTTGGACACAGATGAGGAGGGACACCATGTCACATATACTTCAAAGAATGTTTTCCAAGTTAAGATGATTTTTGCCTATATTCTTGGTAGCTGAAATGCCATTAGAGGAGGTATTTTATTTATGCACAGTGGTTACAACATTGTGGAAATGTAAATGCTTTCTGCTGAAGGTGTGAAAATCATATACTTCGTGTTCACACCAGCTAGTTTCCAGCCTGCAGAGCAGCCTTGAATGACTTGCATGACTATTTGCTTTTGCCTGAATGTTAACTGAACACCAAGATTACAGAGTGAACTTTCAAGTGACTGCTTCAGAGCTAAATCTTGCTTCTTCTAGGGCCTTGCTTCTTTGGAGATTAAATGACATGTAATTTAACTGTGTGGGATTTGCATGGCTTATAGTAAATGGTGTGCATGATTTTGAAAGGTTCATTAGTCAGATCTAACGGCTTGACTACATCCTTCAAAACATGACTGATTAAGACTCATTCAGAGAAATGAATTGGTGCACAGGAGTGGGTCCATGACTCAGATGGTGTAAATACCTTTTACAAGTTTGTAGCAAAGAAAGGGAGTTGACCGAGGTAAGGACTCTGGACTTGGGTTTATATAGTCTTTCATCTAAGCATTGTGCCTTAAAGCACTTTGGTCCTATAGCACAATAAACTGCCATTTAAGCACAGCTCCTGGCCCTCAGGGTGGAGTAGGAATGAATGGAGATTCTAAAGTAAGCTTGGGTACACAGTGGAGGTCTCCTGCTGTACTCAACTGCCTCTTGAGTTCAGAGATTGTAACTTTTCTATATAAGATCAAGGAAATTACAGTGTATAACATTATTCAATTATATTCAAACAATAAATTATATTTATTGGAGCTCGACAATCATGGAACAGAAAAGACTTTAAAATTACAAGGTTGAGTCTATGGAACACCCTGGTGATTGGAGGCAAAGGCCAACTTCTACCTGGAGTTAAATTTTTCCTCCAATACCAAAGAGGGGATGAATGAGAAGTCCCACTTTTCGTCTTTCTTGCCTTTTGTGGGAGCCTGGGCTTCTCCCTTTGTTCACTGTGATGTTCTAGGTAACAGACTACATGTGAGCATGAAAAATTGCATTGTGGGTCACATTTTGGAAGAAGTTAGTGTTTGGTGATTTTCTCACTAGCAAAAATAGTTTGGTTGTGGTTAACTGGGTCTTTGTGGAAATGGCAGTGAAGGTCAAGGGGACAGGTTCACATTACATCTTGGCACTCTGGTGAAGGCAGTGGCATCTACTTGGGAGGAGACCTTCAATATTCATTTGTTTTTTTAGCCTAAGCAACATTTTGTCCTCAGCTTGATGGAACAATTGCTACTGCTTTTTGTGCTGTTGGGGGGTCTTATTTAAAATCTACTCACATTCTTGTTTCTAGCCTTCTTGAGGTATAATTTACAAATAAAAATTGTATTTAAAGTGTACAATGTGATTATTTAATATACATTTACATTGTGCAATGATTTTGACTGTCAAGCTAGTCAACACATCCATCACTTTACCTGGTTACTATTTCATGTGTGTATGTGTGTTTGTGTGTTTGTGAGTGTGTGTGTATGTGTGTTTGTAAGTGTGCATGTGTGGTGGGAACACTTAAGGTCTACTGTCTTAGAAAATTTCAGGTGTACAATATGGTTTCGTTAGCTGTTGTCACTATATTGTATATTAAACTGGCAGAATTTACCTTCAAGTGAAAGTTTGTGCCCTTTAATATACTCAGATTGCTTGTTCTAGGATACATTAAATTGATTTATGAAAGGAAATGAAAAATCTGGTCATTGTCTAATTCTGGACATCCTTTATGGATCTACTCATGAGTGTATTCATTCAAGAAATATTTTCTGAGGGCCTCATATAAGCTCCACACTGTTCAGGTTATAGGGATAGAGTACAGAACGCATGAGGGTTTAGCTCATGGCTGGATGGAGTAGTACATGGCTACAGTCTTAGCACTCTGGGGCACTGAAGCAGGAAGACCATAAATCTGAGCACAACTTGTGGGACTTGTAGGGTACTGCCTCATAAACAAATTGGCTGGGGCATAACTCAGTGGCAGTATCTAGGTTTAGTCCCCATACTATAAAAATTCTTTTAGTCCATATGAATGTTAAAATGTATAGATCATAAATCAGGGACCAATAAGTGACAGTCTTGTCTAACTTCTAATTATTATATTTGAGGATTTTGAGCTGCTTGTCCTGGGGAATAAAGTATAGTTACAAGTACAAAAGATTTAGGTGGGCAGCAAGTTGTGTGGGATGGGTGAGGAGTCCAGGCAATAAAAGAGTATGAGAAATTTCATATGGGATCAGTTCCTTTAGACTGAGTCAAGTTCAGAACAAGAAGGAAGCATCTTGCAACTCAGCCCTTTTCCAAAGCAGAAGCAAATTGTAAATTGATGTTGATACTCAGGCTCAAATAATACTTGAGTAGCATTTATTAAGTGGTTACTGGAAATCTAGCTAAGTGCTTTGACCTATATCTTCTTATTTAATGTGTCAACTACCCTGTGGAATTACAATCCTCATTTTACAGATGAGACATTTGAGTCAATAAGAGGAAGAGCCGTGGCTTGGAGGACAAATATGCTGTTTATACTGCATCATGGGGTACACAGCAGTCCTACCACCAAGGAATGAGTAATTCATTATGTGACAGTTTCTCAGGGCTTATTACATGTCCTGCACTGTGATAGGCACTATAACAACACCGATAAGCTATAAGCTGTGAATTGTACAGTACTATAGCATGATAAATACTATGGCGAAGGGATGCCCCAGGTCTAGGTGTTCAGAGGAGGCAGTCAGAGAAACACTGAAAAGGAAGTAAAGTGGAGATTTGCAGGATGGTTGAGTACAGCTTATCCCAGAGAGACAGACCAGTGGGGCCACGGCACAGGGTATTGAGCAAACACAACACAGCGAAGAAACTGAGTTAGCCAGCAGCAGGGAGCTTAGCACCTGAGGAAGAGCCACTCACAGTCTATTTCCAGGCAATAGATTTTTGGAGAGAGTGGTTTCAAATTAGCCTTAGGGCCATAAAGACTTATTTTCCAAAAAGACTTTTTTTCCCCCCATGGAAACATTGCATTGTCACTTTTAACTGAGAGTTGGAGAAGAGAGATTTTCTGGCTCCTCTGAAGACTGCCTCTAAGAATGCTTGATTGGTAAGGTTCCCTGGTGGGGTCAGAAAACCTCAAGTTACAATCATCAGCATTCAGTTGTTCCCAGAGCCTTGGATCCCTTCTCACTGATGCTCAGATCTTCTTGTGCAAGGTTTTGCTTTAGAGTTTCAAGAAGGAGGCTGAACCCCCTGTGAAGTGGCAGGACACTGATTTCAAAAAGGCTGACCACGTGACGTGTTGACACATATCTTTAAAGCAGGATTTGTTTGCTTGACTTTTTTGCAAGTTTTTTCATTAGTACATCTGTAACACATGATTATGTTCTCTGTGGCTAGTTGGTACATGTATACTACACATCTTAAGTCTTTTCACGATGTTTTATATTATGTACCAAGGTCTATTCCTTCAGGATTCGCAGTGTCCAAATGTACTCTGAAGTAGCATAAATGAACATTTCAAACATTTCAAAGCAGTTAGGGATGTGGAATCACGATGTTCACCAGGTGGGTAAGCCAGACTGTGAAAGCTGACTTTGCTTTTGTCTAAAGAATAACATTAGTCATAGTAAGAGATGAACCATCAACACAACTTTAACCTCCTAATTTTAGTTTTAGGAACATTCAGTTGGCCTGACTCTATGCACCCCTAATTTGTGAGTATGAATGCAATTATTATTAAAATTAGCACTTTGATAGTTCTTGTTAACTTGGTAGAAGAGATATTTAAATTATCTTCCATGTAACCCTTTGGGAGTGGCTGTCACAAAAAATCATTTTGGAAGGCACAGGAAGCATAGAATATCTGTGGATTTGGCTTCAAAATGCCTTTGAAAACATAAAGAAAGAAAAGATTCCGGCTTAAATTCTCAGTTCAGTGGATAACGGGAAGACTAAGACATTTCTGTGATTGTCCTAGAAAAAAATTTAAAATCATTTGTACCAAAGACACTGAAAATTGCCTCCAGAGCACAAGCAGAGTTTAGAATTAAGAAAAGAGGTTAACTTTTAAGGATGAAGTGGAGGGAAAAGAACATCTGGAAGGATCTATGAATCAGTAGAAAGAGAATTAGAAGAATTAAAAGATTCTGCTTTAGAAGTCAAGAAGAGAGCTTAATGTAGGGAACATTTGTAGAGAATTTTGAATGTTGCTAAAGGAACAAGTAGGAAAGAACTAAGGAAAGGTCATTCAATTTGTACTTAGTTCAGTAGAGGTGATAGAGGCTGAAGACAAATGATGGGGTTCAGCTACAGATAGAAGGTACAGAAGTGGAAGTCTGAAGGATAGAGAGACAGTTGTCAGGGTGGCTGGTAGGCTGAAAGTTTATGTTCAAAACAGGATCTCTTGGCCTTGCTGGAAGGCTGACAGCATAGGTCCAAAGCACTGAAATGCAGAAGAGAGAAGCTGAGGTGTGATGTTTGTAGGGAAGAGGGTTCTGTGCAGACCTATGGAGGAATCATGGAGAGAAGTAGCATCGCTTCTTCCTCTGGGCCAAGGAGGAAGATGACGACTGTTGGGAAAGAAGATGAAGATATACCAATAACTTGCCAAGAAATTTGACCAGTCTTTTCACATGCTCATTTCTCCTAGCAGTTAAGTTGGGTTATCTAAGTTCTGATCTTAGCCTGTGCATTTTCAGAATTTTTTACTCATTCACATGCGCAGACCTACGTTGATGAGCTCAGTTCCCTAGTACAAGCTCCAGCTTTGAACTGAAGATGATCTTTCTTGCAGCTTTGCAAGCAGAATAGTCATAAAAAGGAGGCCAGTAGAATCTCACAGCAAATTCCAGGATATACAATGGGGCAGAAGCAACAGCAGTGAGTGTTTTTCTTTTTTTTAAGAGACACCTTGCTTTGTTAGACTACAGCAGCTTTGCCTTAAAGAGCCGTGAAGGCCAAGGACTCGATGACCTTGAGTCTCCTCAAAGAGACAGTAAGGAAAAAGTCGATGTGTCCCCAAGAAGTAATCTCAGCCTTGCACTAAAGTTATTAAGTGGAATTTTTAAATGTTTCTAGTGTGGATGGTAAAATCATTATTGGAAGCCATCACAGAGCTTCTGCTAGTCACTGTTTAATGATTTCCAGCAGGATTACAAAGGATTTAAAAGTAAGCTTGGAGCTATTGAGAACAAATAGTGTGCCAAGAATAACAGAGTGATTTGGGTTTTGGATTCTGTGAAAAACTGTATTGTTAATTTAGAAAAGAAAGATACAAACTAGATTCCAAAGGCTCTGGAAGTCTGTTGTTTTCCTAATGTTATTAGTCTTGTCTCAACAAGACATTTGACATTCAAAAACCAGCTAAGCAAAGAGGGGTTGCTGTTTAAAATTGTGTTGACCAGATTATCTCAAAAGAGATGAGCAGAATCAAAAAGCAAAAATCTGTCGATTTGGATGACTTGTTAAGTGGAAGGAGGGTGGGTGGGAGACAGAGTAAGGTGTGGAGAAAGGAAAGGAAGGGTGTGCCCTTTCCCCAGGGCAGAAATGCTTCAGAAGTATTACATTTTTTTTGGAGGGGAAAAAGGTCTAAAGTATTTCCCTTCCTACATCTAGGGCCTTTTGAGTAGAACTTTGCAGCAACTCTCAGGAAGTTGTAGTGTCTGCTTTTCTAGTCCATGAATTTGGCATGAGAAGGTGACCTCTTTGGGCAACAGCATGCAGAAGAGAATTAGCCCAGATCTGAGCTCATGGTCCCAGAGTCTTCACTCATTGCCACTCTTCCTCTTGGAACCCTGCTGAGCCCCCTGAAATACACCGAGGCTGACCTGTTTGATGATGATGGGCCAGATACTGGACTCTGTCCGGTAGCCTCTGTTATGGTCAACAGTCACCTAACCGAGGAGCAAGATGAGTGTGCTGACAGAGAGGACAGAGACGTGCTGACCCTAACCCGAATTGCTAACCAGTCCAGCGAATAAAGCGCTGTTGTTTTAAGTTGCTGCATTTCAGGTTGGTTATTACTCTGAAAGGAAACAGGTGCCCAGCTGTGTGCTTTGAAGGTGACGTACTGGGAAGAGTGGGACAGGAGGCGGGGAAGCCTATCAGAATGGACTGTGCTCCAGTGTACGAGGTGTGTTTGAAAAATACGGTAAATATTTCTTTTTAAAATTTGTTACAGGGCCAGGGTTTTAGCTCAGTAGTTCAGGCACCTGCCTTGAAAGTGCAAGGGCCCGGGGTTTGATCCCCGGTAACCACATACAACAATGCTGGGTGTGGAGACTCATGCCCACATACCACAGTGCCGGGCGTGGTGGCTCACGCCTGTAATCCCAGCACTTGGGAGGCAGAGGCAGGGGTATTTCTGTGAATTCAAGGCTGAATACAGGGATAGCCTGAACTACAAAAGCAAGACCCTGTTTCAAAAGAAAAAAATATATACATAAATAAAAATTAAAAAATAAAATAGAATAAAAATAAAAATAAAAGTCATTACAATAAAATGAACACTACCTTTAAGCCCCTTCATAATGTTCTCACTTACTTTGAACATGGTGATCCTCAGGCCTCAGCCTCCTGAGTGCTGAGTTAATAGGCGTGCACTACATGTTTGACTTTCACAGGTTTTTTTTTGTTTTTTTTTTTTTTTTTTTTTAGGTTTTTTGAGACAGGGTCTCGCTTTGTGGTTCAGGCTGGCCCTGAGCTCAGCCTCAAACTCACATCACAATCCTCCTGCCTCTGCCTCCCGAGTGCTGGGATTACAGGCGTGAGCCACCACACCCGGCACTGTGGTATGTGGTACTACTGGTTGCTGCTGGGTGTGGGTCTCCACACCCAGTATTGTTATGTGGTTACCGGGGAATCAAACCCGGGCCCTTGCGCTTGCAAGACAGGCGCCGGAACCACTGAGCTAAATCTCAGCCAAGGCAATATGTTTTTGGCTTGTAATAAATTTTAAAAATGTAAACATTCACTTTATGTTTTGATCTACCCTCATAAGCAGAAAAGCAAGTGTAGAGCCAATGAGAGAACTGAGTAGCAGTTCCCATACTGCCAGGCTCCGTGCTTTTCACCCTCCACCTTCACACGTCAGTACCCTGCTTCTCTCCAGCACACATGAGCCACATAATTTCCAGTCTGACTCCTCAGGTGGCTCCTGACTAGATTTGTTTCTGAGCTGCAAAGAACAAAAGGGCTCAAGCACCTCTCTTTCAGCTGCCTTTCCGAGGTGAAGAGTCAGATACCTGTAAGGGGCTGGTGGCTCAGTGGTCCAGCCATTCAGAGATGCTATTTTTCTTTTTTGAAACAGAGTCTTGCTTTGTAGTTTAGGCTGGCCCTGAACTCACTATGTAGCCCAGGCCAGCGTCGAACTCACAGCAATCCTCCTGCCTCTATCTCCTGAGTGCTGGGATGACAGGCATGAGCCACCATGCCTGGAGAGAGTTGCTTTTAATTACCAATCAAAGTTAGCTGGGAAATTTCAGGCTTTTTTTCCCCTCTCAGTTTCCTGTTACTTTATGTTGCTCAAATTCTTCTGAGGCAATTCGAGTTTCTTCCAAATAAAAAGGTTCTCTCATTTTTTTGCCCTGTTTTATAAAAAAAATTCACAGAGACTCTTCAGAAAGCAAAAAATCCCACTTCTTTTTGTTAACCAGGAGATTTTATAGGAGGTTGTTCTGATGCAAAGTATTTTCCTTCTACCCACGAGGCTGGGCTCTGAAGGCTCCTCCCAAGAACAGGGTTCTCTGGTCCCGAGTCAGTGGCTGCTGTGGGAAATGGCTCTGGAGAGTCTTCATCGCAGGGCCTCAAAGCCCCGGCAAAACTCTTGGCACTGAGGAGCTGGGCTGGCATTTTCAAAGCACTCTGCTATCATTAATTGATTAGGATAGAACAGAACTTGGGAAGTTAGGAAAGCCTTTGCTCTACTTTTTTTTTTTTAATATGAAGATGTTTGTTAAGAAAGATGAAGGGAAACACCTGCCTCTCAGAGAGAAATGATATGGGTGGCAGCAGCAGAGTGCGATAGGAAGAGTGTGAGTTATGGAATCAGACAGCATGGGGCTGAATTCTGGCCACACCTCACCAGGTGTGTGACATGAAACAGTGGGAAGATTATCAAGCTTCCCTGAAACTCAGGTTTTGGATTTATAAGTGTGTGTGGAGGGGGCAATAACAAAGAATAATGTGAATGTTTAAGTAAATATTAAAAGAAATTGATTACAGTCAAGAACACATTGCCATCAATCCCCTCAAAAATACCACTTCTCCCTTTGACCACTTATCCCGTGGTGCTCGCCACTTTCTGAAGCAGTTCCAGATGTCCTGTCATAGGAGTCTTTTTGTGGCTACCACTGTATCCTGGATGGATTCAGATTGTTTATAGTCATTTCTGTCAAATTAAAAACATTACAGTGTGTTCTCTCCCACTTTTTTCACAGGATCTGACACTGTAGGATTTCTAGCTCATCATCAAAGATAAAACATTTAGTGAAATAAATAGGTCACAGATGTGTAAATATTGTATCTTTTCTCTGGTATGAGAAAACGAAGATGTAAATGAGTTCTAGAATGTATGTTACATATTGTGAAACAGAAAATACTCAAAGCGAAATGGGGTGATGGGGTAAATAATGAGGGGGAAAATCATGAGATTATAACCAAAGAAAGGAAACAAAGCTTATGTATATAGGGGGTAGGGGTAGTAGGGTGAGTAGGGGTATGGGAAAAAATGACAGGTTGTATCATATACTGGTACAAATTCTCATTGTTAAGTGCAATCATGACGTGTGTATATAATGTACCAATAAATATTTCGATAAAGAAAAAGTAAATATTTTGACCTGTAGTCGAGGTAGCTACAACAGCACAGCTAAAGCCATTCATGGCAAAGTCCAAAAGAGGCAAAAGCAATGAGGTAAATGTGTTTGGAGTGGACCTTGAAGGGAATTATTGGCAATGTCTTTCATTGTAATTTGCTTTTTAAATTCACATTACTTTTTGATCAAACTTATATACTCCTAGGAGTTATGTGAGATTTTTTAAAAAATGTAGTTATACACATATGCAAAGTATACAGTATCCAGTATATACACAACAAATGGTCACTCTTGCTGTAATGATGAATGATATAAGGAGCTTGGGAATTGTGTTAAGATATAATATAGTTTTCCATACCACTAAGGCAAGAACAATTTGAATCTTAGTCCTAGGGGTTCACCTGGTGCCCTTTCCTTTCCCTCAATCCCTTCCACACTTTGGAGACATGATCCTATTTTTCCTCCTCTGCTTTTGGTCTGGGGGTTCTTTCTCTCCTTTGCTAAGGAGCCTTCTCTGCATTCCTGATTTAGGCGAACTATTATCATGGTGTTCATTGGTCCTCTTATGTCAGGAACTGTGGAAGCTTACTTGGATTTAGGACTTACTTACTTGGACTTGGGGATGTCTGCCCTTCCCTGTGGGATCAACTACTGGGATGATTATGTACATCTGTCCTGGCCTGTGGGATCTTAAACTACAAGGATTACTGCAGTAGGACTGTTGGCCTTAAGACTTACTTACTGGGATTTACTCACTAGGATTTACTGGGATTTAAGGATGTCTGTTCTGCCCTATGGGATCTTCAACTACAGGGATTATTATGGGATGCTCTATTTTATGCATGCTAGGATTATGGGTGTGAAGTTGGAACCAAATAAAAGTGCGGCAAGTTCGAGGTACTGGCCTCTTTTGCTGCTGTGGTATATGGCTCCTGCTGCTGCTACTGCTCAGAGTAGCAAGAGCCAAGCCTGGGTTCAGCTGTTTT
Organism: Petromus typicus; assembly: GCA_004026965.1. Lineage (NCBI taxonomy): Eukaryota > Metazoa > Chordata > Mammalia > Rodentia > Petromuridae > Petromus > Petromus typicus. The sequence continues at coordinate 21,138 of PVIR01000453.1, forward strand.
CTGAAGATTCTGACTTTGTTGTTTGTTATTTGTTAATCCTTTTGCTGTGGGACTCCTGGGGAAGTGGAGCTTGCCACGAGGGTTCTGGCTGCATTCTCTTACCCTATCTACCACACTCTTGGTATCCAAGTCACCTGTAGCCAGGGCTGTGACTTTCAAAACACATAGTGAACTTTTCCTTTCTTTCCCTCTTGGAACTCACTCGAACAGTTCCCAGAACCTGACTTGTCTTTGCTCACATGAACAAGTTGAGCAGCGCTTCCTGTGTCACACGGAGATATGTGTACACAAACTGGAGTACATGTGAGGCTACTGTGGAAGGACCTAGTCCAGTGGCCAGACCACCAAACATTGTCCAGGGCTCATTTTGTATGAGCTGGGAACTGCGTGTTGTTAACATGGGTCATTTCACAGGATAGATTTGTATTCATCCCTGTGGCATAATGAGGAACAAAGCTCATTCCCTGCCCTTGGAGAACTGCATTCCCTTAGTATACACATTAACATAGAAATGCCAAGGGGCAAAATAGAGAAGAAATTGGTCTGCAGAATTTGTTAGTCTTGGGTTAAATTCTGGTTCAACCCCTTGCTAACTTGAGAAGATTATTGAATTTCTCTGACTTCTAGTTTCTTATTTAGCCAAATGGAGGTCATAAATTTCTTTGAACATTTTCAGGCAGGGAAGAGGATGAGATTAATGAGAAAAATTTTAGTTTTTAAATCTCTATTCATAAACAAGGGCATTTATCTGCAAGAGACCACTGAATTCTTTCTAAAAAACCAAAACACATTCTGAAGGCATACTACTGTTTTCATATTGACTATATTAAAATATAGCTTGGAAAAATATTTGTGGTTACCAACTCAGGTGGTTTTCTTGTTCACTTATGAATAATCACTATGTCTTTACTATTTGTTAAGATAAGTCTTCAGCTTTGAGATATTCTAGATCTTAGACTCCATAACAAGAAGTCACTGACTCAGAGCAGAGGCCAAAGAGATCTGCTGGTCAGCGGAACAACCAAGATCTAGAACACAAGAATTCAATTATTTTGCGAGGAAGTCCATTTTGCTAAGTCATGGGAGATGCTATTGGTTATAGGACATCTGAAGATAATAAAGCACACCCCTGCTTTTCTGTGACTCAAGAACATGAGCAAATTAAAGTATTAAATAAATTTTACTTTGATGAATTATATCAACAGTGCCAACCTCTTTAGTGGCAAGAAAGCATTTTTTAGGATATGTTAAGGGAAAATTAATGATACTGTGCTTTCAGGATTATTCTAAATGTTTCCTTCAATTTTAAAATAAGTCATCTGACTTCTATATATAGATGGAGAGTTATTTCTTTGAAGACCTGGAGGCCTGGTATTCTTACTATCCATCTGTTTCTTTATCTCTCTGCACACACAGCATAAATACATGTACTTGAGCCACTGCAAAAGGTCACATAGAAGTAGCCTGCAGTCAGAAGAGGAAAAATAGATACACTATTTTATTTTAAAATCTAGTTTGAAGGCCAATTTTTAAAGAGAAGACCACTGTTTTGCTTATCAAAGAATCTGAGTTTTGTATCTTGCTCATTATCTATGCTCAACAAATCCTCTTGATTTTTTTCAATGCAAAGATTTTATTTACATTAATGCTTTGCTTGAACTCAAATATGCTTAATGGAACATAAGTATTTAACTTAAAAGTTGTTCTTTACTTACTATAGATATTAACTGGCATTTAGCCTTTATAAATGACAACTCTGTATTTTCACATTCAAATAAATAATCTAAATGTATAATAACTTCTCTGGAAGAAATAGAGTGATTTTTGGTTTATTACATTCAGATGAAATATAGGAGGAAGAGACTAGAAACTGTAGCTCTAATAATTTCTTACAAATTGAGGAAAACTCAAGCGAGATAATTTCTAATTGACAGTAGCATACGTAAGAAAAAATATCTTTTTATTGTCTTAAAGGGTGGACAAAATTAACTGTGTTAGTTTTATAAAATTTTTAAAATAATGACTCGAAGACAGTAAATATTTTAAAACATCGCTGTTATTATTAAGAGAAAGTATATTAAAAAGTACACACGTCGATATGCCTTAGTCTACTTTGTGCTGTCACAGCAGAGAGCGTAGGACTGGGACTTATGAGGAACAAACCTGTTTCTCACGTATTTCTTGAGGTTGGGAGTCCGTGACAGAGGGTTTGGCATTTGGCAAGGGCTTTTTCTCTGCATCGTAGTGGGGCAAAAGGTGGGAAGAACAAAGAAGAGTCTGTATGCACAAGCAGGAGAAGGACGCACAGTCTCCAGCCCTCTCAGTCTGTTCGCGTTGGCAGAGGTCATGACCTAAACGCCTCTCCTCAGACCCGCCTCCCAGAATTCGGTTCTGCACATGCGAACTTGGGGGACACACTCCGACTGCAGCACCATACAAAGAAAAGATACTATTCGGTGGACAAATGCGGGAGATGAGAGGTCTTACACATTTCATAATTTTTGAAGTTTGTATGTCGTTCAGTGATTTTGGTAAGTGAAACTGTGGGCACATTTGAAAAAGTCCTATCCTCTTAGTTGGTTTCTAAGGATCATTCTCAAATTTTTGAATACATGACTAGAACTTCTACTAGAAATAGGTTTGAAACAAATAGTTGATGATATTATGGGGAACATATTATTTCAAAAGCACAGGAAAAATAAAAGAATTCAAAATCCTCTTGGTTCACTAAGACGGCTTCTGTTTTTGTCTCATTATTCACTACGTCTTCCTGCATTAACTAGCCAGAAGTCAGTTGTGCAGATAAAGGCAAGCTGTTTCTTTGGTCCATATTCAGGTTTAGAGCTACAAAAGGGGAAATCTAATGTAGAAAATTTTAAATTATATTTATGTTTAAGTGAATTTTTCCTGTACGCCATAAAGATTAAGCCTTACATTTAGAAAAAAGAAATCCTAGGACATTGAAGTGCTATGATATTTTGCAGTGTGTGTGTGTGTGTGTGTATAAACACATTTTAAGGTGATCCAGTGGGTGTGTGGCTGAAGGTCTAGAGAGAGATGGGACATGGGTTTTAGACAAAATAACAGGACTGCTTTTCTACAGCTCAGTGACATATGACAGATTGGGTAAGTATCACTCTGCTAAAATACTTCCAATCAAGGAATTTGTGAAAAAAAATGCTGTCATTACAGCAAATTAAAGAAGTTAATATTTAATATTTGGAAAATTCCACTCAACTTCAGGGAATTTAAAATATTTCTTGTGGGAAATGGAGTTGTGGGAAGAATGAGATAACTGACCTAGTTGAAAATTTGACCTAATTTTTTATTTTATTTTATTTTATTTATTTTTGAGACAGGGTCTTGCTATGTAGTTCAGGCTGACCTTGAATTCTCTGTGTAGCCCTGGCTAAGCAGAACCCTGTGGTGATTCTCTTGCCTCTGCTTCCCTGGTGCTGGGATTACAGACATGTACCACCATGCCCAGGTCCTAGTTGTTTAAAATAACTTTGATGTTCAGGAATGGAAAACCAAATTCTTCTTCACTATCAACATCATCGTAATCAGATCAATCCTGGTATCACATCAAAGGCCACAGTCTTCTCTTCATTGTCTTTTGGTTACTCTTGGCTTCTTCCCTTATTTTTCCTTTCCTTTAGAAGACATCTGTTTGTATGTTAATTCAGCCAACAAACAAACAACAAAAAAACCCGCATTAGCTGGCAAGGGGATTGGAAAAAGAAGAGAGAAAAGTGAGTTATGTATTTTCTAGAGCCTCAAAAAAAAAACTTTGGAAGCTTTTGGAAGCTTCACACTGGATCCTCAACATGAGAACACTTTGAGAGTTCAATAAATACTATGGTTCTGCCTTTCCAGTGAGCTCTGAACTACCCTTAAACCGCCTTTTCTCCTCAGACACAGTGAACTCTGCATACTATTATTAATAGATTAAGCAAGGAGTCTTGATTGCTCAAACTATGGCATGAATAAAAATAAAAATTTTGGAGGATTTCTGCAATACAGGGCAAGTTAAACTTGAAAGATCTCTAGGAGTTGTCTTACCCTAAGGTTGTAAGAATCTTTGGATTCCAGCTGTCATCCAGCACTCCCTGAATTCTGGTCAGAAGGCGACTTCTAGTCTCAGTTTAGTCATGAATTTGCCATGTTACATTTGTAAGTGCCTCTGCTTCCTCTCTGTAAAGTAAGTTAGTACTTGGCCAGCTCCTACATTCTGTGTGATTCCGTGAAGCATGAGTTCTGCCATCTCGCCCATTGGAAGGAGAGACATTAAAATATTCAAGGGCATTCATGAAAGTAGATTCCTCTCTAGCTTGGTTTGGATAATAAATGCTAAAAATAGTAAGTTTTTTTCTGCTAAGTGCAACTTAGTCACTGACCTTCAGGACAAACTCATTAATCTCTTTCCTCTTATTTGAGAGCTTTGAGTGACCTGCAGCATATGTTTCCAGGATCTCATGCTCATATTTTAACGGTGGTATTATGTGCTTTGTGAGAACAACAAGTAGGGGAAATATGTGCAGTGTATGGAAAGGAAGTGGTTTCCCTAGCAACAATCGCAGTAAGAAAAATATACAAGAGGACGTGGGTTTTCCCCTTCTTTCATTACCCCAAAAATCTAGCTCCTAGCCTATACTTAGTCTTCTCTCTTTTACTGCAAGACAAAAGCATATAATCATGAATTCTGGAGAATCTGTTATCATTTGGAGGGTGAATCAGAATATTACAGATGCGCACGACACAGTGCCCTTCCCTATATTTGGCTGCTCAATTTGAGCTCCTGTGTTTATCAGTCTTATTTCTTCCTGGGACCTGTTCAGAAACTTGACTGACCTGTAAAAGCTGTTTTCCTTTACCTTTTGTGTATTCCCAGCCCCTCATGCCTGCTTCTCCTTAATGTCCTTTTGAGATACAAACAATCTAAACCATAGGACCCACACTGTGCAAATGTTGAGGGACATATCAGATATTTACTGGAAGTCATAAGGACTAAGAGGGGATGTGAATCTTGTTGTTATTCTAAAGTAATAGCTAACCCCCAGGCTGTCTCCTTTTCTCTCTTTCTTAGGCAAAGCATGTGCCATAGAAGATAACCAATGGCAGACTCCTGAGATTTCTTCTAGTTTAGCTTTTTACTTGTCAGAATTATCTAGTGAGGCTCAAGAACGATCTAATAACATAATGATCCAATTCAACGTGGCAGTGCCTAAGCTTGCAGCCTTCTTAACATTAATTTAGTAAGGAACCAGAGAGTGCTTGAGAACTTTGATTCTGGGCGTGAAGATTCTTATCTAGTTGTGTCAGGGATAGAAACATGGTAGCCTGAGAAAAGTGAAACTTCTCATTTATTCTAGGCAGTTGTTCTCCAATAGTAATTTTTTTTTTTACTTCATCCATCTGAATTGTATTAGAGATAAATCATGAAATAATTTTAATGGCATTTCCTCAACCATTATTTTCTCACCAGATAGCATTGCTAATGAACTGCACATGACCTCTCTTCCTTGTGGATGCTTCTCGTCATTATCCTATGTCTCCCTGCATGAAAGAAAACATAGTTAGCTTTCAATGACCACTTTTATTTCTTCAGTTCAAGCAGTTGAGGTATATGACCCTGCCCCATTCCTATTTACAGTTTCCTGTGACGATGAAGCAACTAGTACACACACACACACACACACACACACACACACACACACACACACACATGGAAAAGTAAGAGAAAAAGTTGGGCCCTGAATGGTATGTCGGAGTTGACAGAACTGTGAAAGAGAAGAAGAAACTGGCTTTTATTCCTTCAGTATTACCTAACACCTTACATTTGATAAGCACAAAACTTTGACAAATAGGGCCAGGGATTTAGCTCAGTGGTTGCGGTGCCTGTCTTGCAAGCACAAGGACCCGGATTCCATCCCCCGGTTATCACATACAACACTGGCTGTGGAGACTCACGTCCAGCAGCAATCAGTACCACATACCACAGTGCCAGGCATGGTGGCTCACACCTGTAATCCCAGCACTCAGGAGGCAGAGGCAGGAGGATTGTTGTGATGTGAGTTTGAGGCTGAGCTCTGGGCCAGCCTGAACTACAAAATGAGACCCTGTCTCCAAAAAGAGCTTTGACAAATACCGAACAAATCAAGGAAAATGAGTTACTTCTATGTTGTCTTTTGTGAGTATTCTCACAGCCTAATAAGAGATTTGCATGTATAGAAATGAACCAGTGAAGAATCACACCAGGATGTGTGATTTTCAACAGCTATGTGATTTTTTTTTTTAAAGCTCTCAGAAAGTAAGCAGCTTCTCATGCCCACCTGTTCCCACTTCAGTTCTTTTCTGGTGTTGCTTTCTTTCTTGCTCCTTAACCCTTGGCATAGAATCTGAAGTAGAGATTATTTCTGTATTTATTCCTTAGGCCAAGGGCTTCTGTCCCTGTCACTCCCTGAAAGTATTCCTGTTGGGGTCACTTAGGATCTGCTGTGCCACCTTCAAAGGTCTTTCTGCCTTCCCCTCCTCTTCTCCTCCTCCCCTCCTCCTGCAGGGCTGTCTCATGTGCCTTCTGCTTCTCCTTCCACTGCTGCCCATCTCCCTGGCTGACCTGGCTCATTTCTTCAAGTCATATGCCTCAGCCCCAAGGTCAAGCCCAGGCTCTTCCCTTATCCATCCAAATTCTCTTGTTGGAGAATTCATCTTCAAATATCATTTGTGTTCCAAAGATCCCTAAATATATATTACTCCTCTTAAATGGAACCCATGGATTAAATCACAGCCAACCAAAACAGAACTCTGTTGCCACTCCCACTCACCTCTTCTCCCAACAGGCTTCTCTCTCAGCCTAATTCCTTAAGTGACATCACCATCTACTCAGTTACTCAGCCAAAGCCCACTTCCACTGTTTTCATTATCAATTAGCTGTATTTCCTAAGAAACTGGAGTGCCACTGACCTTTTCAATGTACACTGATATCATCTTTGTCCATGTAAGCCTTTTATAGACTGCACGTCTGGAATCACTACAAAGGAAATTTTCTTCTTTTTACTCTCATCTTTCTCTACTTCATAGCCAGAATAATTTTCAAAATGATTAAGCTGGACTGCATCTTTTTCTAATAACCACTCACATTGGCCTCGGTACTTGCTCTCAGCCCTATGAAATCCCTGTCTTTGTTTCTGTATTCTCCAGTGTGTTGCTTCTACTTTAGTCCTGACCTGAAAAGCTTACACTTCTTTTCTCAAGGGCAAAAATGAACAACAGTAACAAGAAAGGGATGAATCTGAAATTCCTTAAAAATATTTGTGATTGTGTGGGTAGAACAATTCCTAGATAGCCCCCATTAATCAACTCCAGGATGAACATAAGTGGTCTGTGCTGCTATGTGTTTTTCTATGATCTGATAAAAGCTATGGAGGAGAGTTGGGGAAACCAGTATGAATTGGGAGAGAAAAGGAAAGATTAGTGGTAAGAAAAAAATCAATGGTAAAAACAAAAAATAGAGACAAAGCTTATGTATACGGGGGTGGGGATGGTAGAGACAGCAGGGGAATGGGAAAAAATGAGAATCAGGAAACATCGTGTAGAAGTACAAATTCTGAGTGCTGAATGTGACCGTGATTGACACTCAAAATGTACCAATAAACTCAATAAAGGAAAAAATCATAATGGGAAGATGGCTAAGAAGAGAATCTCATAACTTTTCTTGCTTTATAATTTATATTATGGTAAAATTGTATAAATTGAGTAGCTGTAGAAAATGGAGGAATAACATGATATTAGTTGCATCACATTAGTAATTATATGATTTCTTCTTGAATTTATGTAATCTTTCTGCAAAGAGCTAAAAATGGTTTAAAGAGCTCTAACGATATTATGTTATCAGGCAATGTGTCTATAATAGACATTAATTATATGTTATCAAATCAACCATAGAGCTTTCTTAAGGTACCATAGGCTAATAAAACCCAAGAAACCTAATTGCTACTTTAAGAATTTATAATCATAACGACAGAAAATTTTTAATAGGAAAAATAGTCATAAGACACGTGCTGTGATGTAGTTTTTCACTGTAAAGAAAAAATTTTTAAAAATCAATAAAAACATAATTACTGAGCTCTTATTACACAGGTATCACAATTACAGTTTTTCTTTTGCAAAAATATCTCACTGTGTGATTTTCAGAGCCTTTTATGAGTCAGCCACTAGAGAGCAAACTTCTTCTTTTTATAAGGCTGTAGTTTTATTAAAAAAAAAAAAACCTCCACATATATATCTTGGCACTCTCAAATACCACATTATCTGCGATTGTAAAATCTGATAATACAGCTTCTAGATGCCTGGGGCAGTGGGTATGGGGGATAAATGTGGGGAATTTAAGGCCGTTTATATTAAAAACATAAGAAAGAACAAGATAAGATGTTGTAACGTTGAACCACTTTCCTGCAGTGAAAATGAAACCATCTCTTAATGGAGCATAAAGTCTTATGTTTCATCCCGTGTAATAAAATATGATAGGCATTGTTTGCTCTGACAGGCATCTTGGGCCTTATTCCAGGCTAGGGTCTCCAGAGAGACTCAAAGAGATGCTACAGTTTCCAGGTAAAATGTGGATAAATGACATGTCAGCTACTTCCGCTGCCTTCAGTTCCAGAGGCTCCATCCAGGCTGCCAGTTCAGGCATTCTCCTCTATTGGACTAATCCCCACGACTGACGTCCCCTCCAAAGGTCAGCGTGGCACCCGTGACATCAGTACGCAGACGGATCAATATGCTAGAGGATGCCAGGGCACGCGAGCGAGGGTGAGAGAGCAATGGGAATTTACTGCAGAAAGAAGCCCAGCTTATCAGGCCTCAGAACATCTTCCTAGCTGGCTTTTTTGCCAACATTGAGAGATACTCAGCTCAGTCAGAACAGTCCCCTCTGGGATCTATTCACAGCTGGCCCTGTGTACCCAACTCTGAGGACTTACCACTGAACAGTTATTGGAATCGAATCCAACCCTGTTGTCTGGGCTTTGGTATATTTGCAGGCTTGTTGTCTAGAATTTGTACTTTTTGAGTATTTAAACAAATAATACTTAAGCTATTGATAGATAATAAAAGATATTGAAGGAGAGAGATTTCAAAAACTTTCAAGGGAATACTTTCCAAGAAGGTTTATCAGCTATGCCCCTAGGGTTATTTTCTTTTCTCAAATAGAGTGGTGAAACTGTCAATAGTCACAATTTACCTTATAAAAAATGCCTGCTTCGCGGGGTTTAACTCAGTGTTTTATGAGGCCTGGCACTCCGCAGAGTCCTCACGTGGGCACTGATCACTATTTCCCGGTCATTCAGTGTTCACTGCGTGCCCACTGTGCTCCGCACCAGGCTGCTGCAGCTCAGTGGAGGTCGGCACTGCGCATGTGCAGTGCTCTGGAGACCACTGAAGTGAACGCTGGGATTGACCAAATGAGGTCTTTTTACAAAGCCTATATTTTAGCTATAAGGAGACGCTGACCTCATATTACACCCTCTAGAGCTGAAGTGCTGTGGGACTGAGAGACTATGAGTCTCAGTCCTGACGGGAAAATTGGAGAGGGTTTCATTGCTAGGGTAGCACTTGCATGGAGCGCTGATACTTCAGTGGGAGAAGTGGCAACTGACTTGGAACTTGGGTGAGGACACTTACCTTGGAGCCATGCTGCCACTTAACCAGACGTGTGATTTTGGAGAAATCTATTCAATTACTCTGTATCACAGTGTTCTCATCTATAAGATGTGGGTAAATAGCGCTTTCTATGTTCTCCTTTGAAATTTTGGCATTACTGGCTGTTCCCACAGCTCTACGGGAGAGTCTGGCTAGATTCTTGACTCATACCCCAAGGAGTCCCTGAACAAAAGATTTCAGTTAAACTGAAGGGGGTCAGGCTGGCAAGTCTGGCTCACCCTTGATGCTCCAAGGAACAAGGGAGTTAAGGCAAAAGTCTGTTACCTGGGATGTTTTCCTTTGGTTCAGATATGTGTGGTGAGGGTGTGTATGAGAGAGAGAGAGAGAGAGACAGAGACAGAGAGAGACAGAGACAGAGACAGAGACAGAGAGAGCACTTTAGATTTACAAATAAATAAAAGATACTTTGACAGAGCAATTTTCACCTCAGTTCTCTAAGACCCCAGAGCCCTGGGAGAATTGCTTTCATAGCCTTTAAAAAACTAACACCAGGACAAGGAGCAGGGCAGAGAGAGGACAGAAGTCTCCAGAGGGCACAGGCTAGTGGTCTCAGCTAATGTTCCCAGGGCGGAGAGCAGCACCCTTTTTCATTTCAGTTAGGACTGCTCTGGGCCAGGTTGAGACGGCTCCTGGAGCGCTCAGAAATTCCAGGGGGCTGGGAGCTCCCTGCCTGGAGAGGAGCCCTGCAACAGCAAGTAGGTGGGTGTTAACAGAAAATCGTGATCGGAGGAGCCCGATTTGTATTCCTCAGGCTGCAGTGCTCTGGGACACACCAATTACTGGGAATACTCAACAATTTTCTTTGTAATTAAAGGTCAGAAAAGTTCTTACAAAGTTCTTTTCCACCCAGTAATGTCTTATAGTGAGTAGTTGAAAAAAATGGATCAAAATAATATACTAGGATAATATTTTCCTCGTTGTGCTTTTCCTTTTTTAAGAATTAATGATTGCTACTTTCATTTGCTCACGTTCCTTTGACACATAAATCTTACCTTTTTAGCTCTACAAAATGATTCTGTGTAATTTTCTGCATAGAGAAATGAAAAATTAGATTAAAATTATCTCCTTGGCTTGCTATATAGTATGGACTAGTTCTGAAGTGTTTTAAAAATGCATTTTGATTTCAAGATAGCAGCCATTCTTTGTGGAGTGAGATGAAATCTCAGTGTTGTTTTCATCTGCATCTCTCGAATGAACAGTGATATTGAGCATTTCTTCATGTGCTTCTTGGCTGTTTTTATTTCTTCCTCTGAAAAGTGTCTGTTCATTTTAGATGCCCGTTTTTAAATTGGGTCTTTAAATTTGAGGGGGGTGATTTTTTAAGCTTTTTGTATATTCAAGACTGAGGGGAGAAAGGAACCTTTCTCCACTGTTGGTGGAAATGTAGATTGGTACATTGGAGATCAGTGTGGAGATTCCTCAAAAAAATAGTATTAGAGGTCCCATTTGATCCTGTAGTTCCCCTTCTAGGTATATACACAAACTAATTAAAAGACTCATATCAGAGCGATATATGTGCACCCATGTTTATAGCAGCTCAGTTTTGTAATAGCTAAATCTTGGAAAGAAACCAAATGTCTGTCAACTGGAGACTGGATAAAGAAGATGTGGGTTTTTTTTTCTATGGAATGGAGTATTACTGTGTCATAAAGAATGACAAGTTTGGGTCACTCATATTCAAATGGATGTACCTTCAGGACATACTCATAAGTGAAATAAATAGGTCACAGATATATAAATACCATATCTTTTCTCTGATATGAGAAATTGAAAACGTAAATGAGTTCTAAAATGTATGTTAGATATTGTATAATAAAAATTATTCAAAGGGAAATGGAGTAGGAGTAAGTAATGAGGAGAAAGAAAAAATTGTGATGGTAATAAAAAAGAGGATACAAAACTTATGTATATAGAGGGCAGGGGTTGTAGGGTGGGTAAGGGAATGGGAAAAAATGAGAATCAAGTCATGTCATATACTGGTATAAGTTGTCAGTGTTGAATGTGATCATGATATGTATATAAAATGTACTATTTCACAATAAAATCATTTTGATGTGTTTCTATCCAGATTTTAGACTAATGAAAGACATATATGTTTGAAATGCACTAAATTTGGTAATAGCTATATCATATGTGATTGTTTATATCTAGATGTCCTTCCAAAGCCTCTTGTGCTCATAGCTGGGTGTGGGTGAGGTGATTAGCTCTTGGGATGTGATGCTTCTGTATGGATTAGTCCACTGAGTTTATGGTTAAGTGTGATATTGGGAAGTAGAGTCCACTTGGAAGTAAAGTCCACTTGGAAGACATGGGTCCTGGCAACGTGGCCGGGAAGGATCCATCTTCCCCAGCTCTTCCTTTCACTCTCTGCTCCCTGACTGCTCTGCATAAGAAGCTTATATGCCCATCAAAAGAAGAATCAATAAAGAAAATGTGGTGTGCATGCACAGTAGAATGCTATTTTACCATAAAAAGGATAAATTTAAGTCCTTTGTTTATATCTATATCTATATCTATATAGATATAGATGGTATATATATTAGGTTTTTTTGGACACGGTCTCATTTTATGTTCAGGCTGTTCCTGAACTCACTTTGTAGAGCCCGGGCTAGCCTCTAACTCACAGCAACCCTTCTGCTTCTATCTCCTGAGTGCTGGGATTACAGACATGAGCCACCATGCCCGGCTCTGTGATATGTGGGACTAGGGATCAAACTTGTGACCTTGTGCTTGGTACGCAGGCTCCAGAACCATTGAGGTAAATCTCTGGCCCTTAGAGGCTTAATATTTTTTCACTAAAATTTATTAATATTTCCTGTTGTTCTTTCCCATGTCCTATCTTTGGAAAGCTTTTCCCTAGACAAGGGTAGATTTTAAAAGGTCATGTACATGTTTACGTTTACCTGAGGTGTTTATTTGGGGATATAACAGCCTGATATTCTAACATGCTCCCCATTATAGGCACAAATTATTCTAACTTGTTTATGGAAGAATTCTTCCTCTGTCTACTGATCTGTGTCCACTGTTCCTGCCCCCAAGCCTCTCTACATTTCACAACTAGAGGGGTAGTCTTAAAGTACTCATTGATTCTGATTTTTCCCTTCAAAAATGTTATTTATTGGGGCTGGGGATTTAGTTCAGTGGTGCTGATGCCTGTCTTGCAAGTGCAAGGACCCGGGTTCAATCCCCGGTAACCACATACAACACTGGGTGTGGACACTCACGCCCAGCAGCAATCAGTACCACATACCACAGTGCTGGACGTGGTGGCTCACAAGTGTAATCCCAGCACTCAGGAGGCAGAGGCAGGAGGACTGCTATGATGTGAGTTTGAGGCTGAGCTCAGGGCCAGGCTGAACTACAAAGCGAGACCCTGTCTCAAAAAAAAAAAGTTATTTATTAATGTATATGTTAAAGCCATATTTCTTATCTGTCCAATGACCACTCTCTACCACTTCAGTCTTACAACTACTCTTCTTATACATTCATGCAAACTTTCAATTACATTATCCTACAAACACAGTTTTTGTTATTTTCACCTTCCTTTCTTCTCATTAGCCTTCTCATTCTCTCAAATTTCCTTTTCTTCTTTTAGTATGTAAATCATATCTGCTTTTCAGACTGGTGCAAAAGCAGAACTAGATGGACCTATTATTATCCAGTATTTGGTTCCCACTCGACATTCGGCTTGGCTGCCCAAACTGGCGATGTCATACTCTGCCCCAGAGGATGTGACAAGATTACTAATCACACGATGAGGCTTTCTGTGGAGGGCAAACGAGGCTTCCAATCTGATCCAGGGACTCTGAGGCAGCAGAGAGAGAACACTGGCTCAGCTTTTGTGGGGCCCTTGGGTTTCCAGAAAGGCTGAGGTATGTATGTATGTCTTGAACTTATTGCCAACAACAAAGGAGAGGATAGCCAGGTTTTTCATCATCTTGCCCAGATGTGAGGCAGAAATGATATGGGAATGAAGAAGCTGAGTGCTGTCAACAACCTAACGACAGAGACAGTGTCAAACTTTTCATTATGAGCTTGATGCAAGTCTTGCTGATTTCCCTGACCCCCTCATTATCATTCCTTTTGAGTTCCTGGTATTTGGAATTTACCATCTCATACTACTACTTAACTGTTTAATATTTGACTTCTAGAAAGAAATTTAATAATTTTAAAGTCATACCTCCAAGGGATAAGTCACATTTTATAAGTCCTGAGCTTATAAAGTTCAGAGGACAGCTTTGTCTATGAAATGAATAAAAGTAGGCTATGCTTGAAGGGTTCTAAAGATTGAGCTTCATTAGTTTAATAGAAAACTTGGCTTCCTCATGCACTTAAAATTCTAAAACTTACATGCCTTGATGTTTACTTTTATTAGTTATTGTTCTAAAGTCTTACCTATGTGCACAGATTCTTGTAGCCCCTGCATTGCACAGGGAATAGGGCATTCATACAGTAGAAAATCACTCTGCTGCCCCTTTGTATCTTGGCTTTCTCAACCTCTTTTCTATTTTAACACCTTAACAACAGTAGCTTTGTTATACTGTATTTTGTAAGCACAATACTCTATAGGCAAGGACCATCTGGTATGTTTGTTATTGTGAACAGTAAGAGAAAGATAACATTTGTTTTATGGTAAGAGTGGATTCCTGATAATGAAGGAAAATATCAAGAATATTTTCTGATAAAGATAGGAAGACTTCCATAAAAATAAGTCAGAGCTCACAAGGTTTTGAAAAGTACTACGTTTTTATTTAGGATCTTCAGTGATGAAGTTTATAAAATCTAACTAGTTTTTGATCCTTCCTTTTGCTTGATGCGCTACTTAATTGGCATTACATAATGTCTTGGACTTGTAGACACTTAATAAACACTTGGTGATTTCAATTTGTGAACTAGCACAGATATGGCTAAACTCCAAACAACATTCTTCTGAAAACAAGGCCTTCACAGGAAAGCAAATTGAGAAGAGAGAAGGAAAAATATTTTTTTGAGATTGGAATTTTGAAATATTGTATGGATGAAGCCTAGCATGTCCCACAAAAGTGCCCTGTGCTCAGAGGTGGGACCTTTGCAATGTGATTGGATGAGGGCTATACTTGCGGTTAGGGCATTGTGGAGACTGGAGGTGGGTCACTGGGTGTGACTGTGAAGAGTGCACCTTCTTCCCTGGCTCTTCTTCTCTCTCCCTGCTTTCTGGACACCTTGATGTGAACAGCTTTTCATCTGTGTGCTTCTGTGTGGCACCTTCCTGCCTTGGAATCAGCTGACTGTGAGCTAACATATGCACCTTTCCCTTTCAGCAGGAGGTGTCAGGTATTTTGTCCTTGTGATGAGAAAGTGACTCAATGAACATGAGATAACTTTGTAACTTCTGTGGCCCAAGATCAGAAAGGATTCTGTGTGGTGCAGATCAGATCGATTTCCAAGCTCATCTCTTATAGATGAATATCGGAGTTATTGTGTTAACAACATCATCACTACCGAACCTTAAATTTTGACTTAATCTGGAACTTCAGTTGGTTTTCCAAGCAAGGAAAAGGGGAAGCAGAATGCTCTTCTCACTTCCTGAAGTTTTGATGATAAATTGTTTTCACTTGGTGAAAATATCACTGTGTACCTGATCTTCAGCAGGTAATAATTGTACTGCAGTTTGCTCATTGCAGAGTTAGAGAAGGGTCACCCACCTGGGTGTTCCAGATAAAAGTCCAATTAATTTCACAACAGTTCCTCACAGAATAAAGAGAAGAAGCTAGGTGGGCACAGACTTTAGCTCCCAAGTGCATCTTCTTCCTCTGTGATTAATCGTATTCACCAAACAATGTTAATTCAACCGAAGAGGAAGGTGGAGAAATCTGTTCCCCTCTGTCATTGCCCTGAATGTCTAACCATCAGAGTCTCGTCAACAATCAGGTAGTTGTTTGTTTAGCAGAATGACAAACAGAACTGCTGGTAAGGTGTTAAGAAAACCTAGTCTGAGTAGCAGCTGGCAGCCAGCCAAAGTAGAATCCTCTGGAGAATCAAAGACGGATTTTATCCCTCTCTTTAGGCCTGAGGATTTGAAACACTGCGATCATTTCTGGAAGAGCAGCCCAGGTTTACAAAATGCCATCTTTGGTAACAGTGTCGTATAATGTCTTTTAAGGCTGGCTAACAGTTGTTGTATTCACATTTATGTGACAGATTTATCTACGTAGACCAGACTGTCGGCTGTGGATTATTTTCTATTGTGTCTGAAATGATAAGACTAGTTATTTCTTGGGTTCAACCCTCGTGGGGAATTAGGTGATCATTCCTTTGCCCCTTCGGTTTCACTCTCCTTAATTCTCAGACATTTACAATCATCAGATTGGGTTTGATTAGCATAAGCTCGATTTCCCACAAGAGTTGCTTAATACATTTCTTCTGCAGTCAAGTTCCACTCAGACACAGTAAGCTCCTCTTGTTCTTTCAGTGTGTTATTCAAATAAAGACCAGAGACAGATGCGCAGATCTTTGGCACCAGTAATGACAGAGGAGTGAGGCTGCAGCGTGAGGCTCAGAAACCCACGCAGTGCCGCTGGCGGGAGTGTCTGCTGGAGCCAAAGACCTCCCGCTACCGCTGTCCTCCAGTCTCAGCGCACTGTCAAGGACAAAGATGGCAGCAAGGAAGTTGAGATTATCTTTTAAGAGAATAAAGTCCCTCAAATTTATCAAGTAAAGGAAGACTTTATTGCAGCATGAAAATGACTCTCCTGGCTGTCTAAGCACAGTAACTGGAGGCCGAATAAGATTCTCTTTCAAGTGGCACATGGCTTTGTTTTGAGCCATCTCTGTGTATTTTGTGATTTTTGCCTAAGAGGTATTTATTTTTTTTAAACTTTATCTGTGGGTATCCTTTGAGATCTAGTTTGAAATCAGAATTTCCATCCCAGGTGCTATAGAAACAACTTTCTGTGCTTGAAGTTTTTTAGACTGCACAGAAAACAGTTGAACAGCAAGATATATGAAACTGGCTTATCGTTATGAATACTCAAGGGAGATTGTTTAAACTTCCCTCAGCATCGAGGTCAAGATAAACATGATCCCTTGCTGCCAGCTTCTGTGAACCAGGGTTAATTTCTCAATCATCTATAAACTAGAGGTTTAGCCCTCCAGTGTTTCAACAGTCTGTGTGTGAGAGCCTCATTTTTAGAGTACCCCTATTGGGTGGTCCTGGTAGCTCTGGGCAGACCTCAAAGCACAAGGAAAGCATGGGACCATGAGGTACAAATATGGCCACCATTCCTTACCAGGCTGTGGGCAGGTTGTCTCCCATTTAAGAGGGCCTGGAAAGGAGTCATAAACCATTTTTCACACCAATACATGTAAAAATAGCAATCTCCTCTACCTTTAAGAAGAAGCATACAAATAACATACCAGAGATGGTTGGATGAGATCTAGACATGGTTGTACAACTTATTCCCTAAAGTCCGATGGATGGACATTGTGACATGATAATTAATACCCGAAGGAGAGTCCCACACTAGCAATTTAGTATCAACATGGACCTTAAACACATTTCTGTTTATTTCCTGTTAAAGATGGTGAAATTATTGCCATTACTACATGAAAATCAAAATATATTCAGCAAAAGCAGCATAAGAACTATATTAGCAACTTCCATTAAAAATCATTTAAAGTATTATCAAATATTAAGGAATTTATGTAAAATACCCATTTGCATTGCTGCATTAGTACATTAAGAAGTAAAAGAAGGGTTAGTATTGACTTCTTTCTACAGCTGCTGCTGCTTTATAGCCAGCTTGTTGGAAAAGCCTGTAGGCGCTGCCTTCAACTTCTTTACCTCCTGCTTTCCTCTCAGTCCACTCTCATTTATAACCCTTAGCATGCACAGGAACCTCACAAGAGTAGGAACTTCATGGGAATAGAGATCTTGTCTATTTTATTCACTAGGGTGGCTCAGCCTCCAGGGACAGTGCCTAACACTAGGAGCTTTTAATAAGTATTTGTTAAATAAGTGAATGTATACAATGGAATATGAACCACCCACTAAAATGATGCTACTTATGAGTGTAGGAAAATGGTTACAATAAAATGCTAAACAGTAAAAGGATAGAAAATTATATTTTGCATGTGATCTCAGCTATTAAATTTCACAGAAAAAATATTGGAAGAAATCTCAACATGTGAATAATAGTTTTGTGGAGTGGGATTAGAAATGATGATGATTTTCTTTTTGTCTGTTTCTTACTATTCTGCTGAACTTTAATATGAGTAGATTTTATAATTAATCAAAACTTATATCCAAGTAAACATAAAGAATATGACACAGTATTTCACTGTATCTCTCTTTTAGGCTGAAATAGCATCCTAGCACACACCTGTAATCCCAGCATTTAGAAAGTTTAAGCAGGGTGATCACCACAAGTTGGAAGCCAGAATGTGCTACAAAGTGAGTTCAAGGCCAGCTTGAACTATAGAAGTGACACCTTGTCTCAAAAAAACCAAAAACCAAAATCAAATAGCAAATTTTGCAGTAGTACTTATGAAAATAATAGTAGAGAATAGAAACAGTAGTTATGAAGATAAGTAAGGTCACATTTGGTCAGTGAGATTAATTGTTTAGATAATAGATTTACTGTTACCTATCATCATAGTGGCTTCCGTCTCATTTCTTCAAGCAGATAATAATCACCTGGGGTACTAGTTATTTTCCACTTCTAGGACAAAATACCTGATGCCTACAACTCAAAGAAGAGATGCTTATTTTGTTCTTGGTTCTGGTGGGTTGAATCTGGCTGGCTACCTCCAAGGCAGAAAAGACTTTGTTCAAGGGTATGGCAGATAATGGCAGCTTACCTCACGTGAAACAGGAAGCAAACAGGGAAGGGATGAACCAGGGGCAAGAACACATCATTCCAGTCATGCCCCATCTTCCAACCAGGTCCCAAGTCCTAACACACGAGATTTGGGGGAGAAATTTTAGATCTACACCATAGCACCTTATTAATATATGATAACCACAATGATAGGCATTTATTAAGTCACGACTATGTGTAGCACATACATTATCTCCTAAACCATTACATAGGTCCCCTGAAGGATATACTATTATTCTTATTAAATTCAGATGCAAAAATCAGAACAAAATGTGTTTGGACATGTCTAGATTCAGGCTGCTAGTAGGCAGTCCAGATCAAGAGTAGTTCTTAGGGTTTTTGGAACTATGGTTTTCTTTGATCAACCCCTTCCAGAATAGTCTGTCCTGTGCACAGAAGTAAGATGCCAAAAACAGTTGACAACACATAGTGGGAATTGACTACTACAGGAAATGTCCAGCTGCTGTTCACTTTGTTTTACATATGTTATATTTTTACTTGATTGACAGCAAAAAATGAGTTGGTTCATTGTTTGGATCTAGGTGAGTATTGGAATAAAATGAAAGTGACTAATGAAAATAATTTGGAGATTAGTTGTTATTGCTAAAAAACATGTAAAAGCAAAGTATGGCTCAGTTAAAAAATACTTTAAAAATCACATCTCACACCGATCACTGCTTCCACATGGGTAGAACCGGGCTGTAACACCCTATGTCTGCTGCTGGGAAGTTCAGCTGAGAGGGAGGACAGGTAACATCACAGCAGTAGGCATGGCTGTGTGCCTCAACAACCTATGAATGTGTTGTTTAGAAAAGAAAATTAAATGTGCATGGTGAAAAAATGCACAAAAGAGAATATAGTGAGAAGTCAGTTTCTACCCTCACCCCTCATTTCTATCCTCCCTAGAGGTAACTAATTTCTTGAGTGTTCATCCAGAAACATTTTACACATAAAATTATATGTTCGGTATATGTGTGTGTGTCTTTTGAAATGCTCACAGCATCAAGTTACACCCACCTCCTTTTCCTTCCTCATACTATGTCTTGGTGGGGCTGCCATACATGGCTATGCATGTAATGCTTGGCAAGGCGAATGGAGGATGAATCCAGTGAAAGTTGCAAAGTGTTCTCTGGTAGAGTTGGGGTTGGCTGCCAGAGGCTCCTTTTTCTTATTTCCACAAAGTTACCATCTTAGGCTCTGAGTCTGTCCACATCAGTGCATAGAGATTTACTTCCCTCTTCTACCTTCTTGCAAGTATTTTGTGTAATGGATAAGTAACACCTTAACTTTGTTCCTAGTGGCAGACATTGGATTCTTTCTAGTTTTTTGCTCTTAGGAGAAAATGCTGTAACAAATTTTCTTGTCTAAACATCTTTGGACACCTGTGTGAGGAGTAAGTTTGGGGATGCCATTTTTGAGATTCTGAGACATTTGGTTTCAAATGAGAAACAAAATATGTTGATTTAAAAAGACTTGAACTCCGGAGGCATTTCTTTAATTTTGTAAGCAGTGCTACAAATTCTCAGCCACTGTCATCGTTGGTAATTGACTTCCAGCTGCTTCAGGAAGTGTTTGCTTTCTTCCCTTGGAGCCTAATCATCCCCTGCAGGTGTCTTTCCTTTCCAAGTGGCCCTCATCGCTCTGCAAGCAGGATCCAGACTGAGCCGGAGCTCTTCCTTGTTCTTGGGGAGATCCTTACTCACTGAACTTCAGAAGCCTCAGTTTCCCATCTGATTTTCCAGGGATTGAATGGTTCATTTCATAGCTGTGTCCATAAATCTGAATCTCCCAAATACAGAGAAAACATGTGCCCAGATGTCTATGAAAGGATTTTATTCCCAGAGGCAACATGTTGTAGTTATGAGGTCAAGGCTTTTATCCTTTTCTTTTCTTTTCTTTTCTTTCTTTTTCTTTTTTTCATTGCTGGGAAAGAGACCCAAGGTCTAGTGCATGCGTGGCAAGTGCGCCTTCACCAAGCTACACTTTCAGCCTACTCAGAACCTTCAGAATCAATAAACAGAATAAGAGCTGGAGTCTTCTATCTGCCAAGCTTAATAAAGGAATTAAGAAAAGCAATTGGTATGTAGCAGGCAACGACGATGACGATGTGGATGATGATGATGATGATGATGATGATGCTATTGGGGGCTCTGTTTTATCTGTGCTGGGGACCATGGTGAGTGTTCTACAGATGTTAACTGATGATCACTCCATGTTTTAATCATCATACCTTCACTACAACCCAAGAGCAGGGAGGTTGAATCACTTGTTCCAGGATTTGCAATTACAAATGGGCAGAGTTAGCATGTAAACAGTATGGTCCTCCATGCTTCCATTGATGCTCCTTTCCTAGAAAAGTGGGATAAAACTTGCTTGCAGGGGCAAGAAAGCAATATTTTAATGATATTCTGAGCAATGAGTTACGTAGGTTTATTCTTTCAGTTTCTACAGACCATTCTTTTTAACCAATTTGCATATGGTGTAACATTTGAATTTTAAGAATATATTGGCTCAATAACAATACAAAACACAGTTTTTTTAGGTGACAGATATACTAACAAAAAGGTTTGAATATCTGAAAATGAATAAAGAAGTCCTTGTGAAGAAACTTTGATTTGAGATTCTGAAAGAATATACTGTCACAGTGAAGTGTTATGCTGATCTCTCTGTAGCCTTGAATATTTTACTGTTTTTCTCAGTGTGTATGTACTTTAATTCTAATATATTCTGTATCTTTTATCATCATCTTTGCATCTATGAAACATAGTTCCCTCCTCCAATGTTAAGCCAGAATCTCAACAGTTTGTTTCTTTTATCTCACGGCAACTCTATCATTATTGACACTCTCACTGGCCTCTCATGAGTCTCCATCCATGGTGGTAGATTTTCCAGTTTCTCATGTCCTTTTTTTTTTTTTTTTGAGAAATATGATTTTTAGGATACCTTTTGGAGTAATAAAAACACAAGGCAGTTGTGGAAGAAGTGAGTCCATGTATCTATGCCTATGTTTATAAACCACTGCATGTGGGACAAGGGCTTATTCTCTGAACTGAATCATTGCTTATATGTGTTCTTAGAACATCTGAAAGAATAAATTCACTAATGCTGTTACAAAAAATGCAAAGACATAGTCTCATTTATTCTTTCTAAATAACGTCTTACTTTTTTTTTTTTTTTAGATAACTCTACCCATCCTAATCAGGCTAATAGACAAATATCTAACATTTTTGAGACTTTTCTTGTGAAAGTTTCACTTCCAGTGCAACTTGATATTCGTTAATCACTGATTGAGCATGCTACGTGTATACAACCAATACACACATTTGGATGTGTGTACAAACCTTGGCACAAGATGGGTGTAGTGCATAAAGTAATGGCTGCCAGGTAAGACGGAGAATATATGATAAAATATAGGATAAAATCAGAAGTTTTGAGAAACAAAGAATAATTTTTTTCAGTATTTGGGACATATTATACTAAAATTACTCAATGTTTATTTGAAATTTAAATTTAACTGATATTTATATTTTAATGTGCTAATTCTGGAAACTCATTGTGGGAGATTGACATATAAATAATCATAGGACACTGGGGTAAACGCCAGGATGGGGTGCTCCAAAACATTCCAGAAGATATTTCCATGTTGTTTTTGAGAAGAAACTCTGGTAGGGGATGAAGGGACAGCTGGTCATGGGGTGTGTCTCCAGGCTGATGGGCATGAGGACCATCCCGGTGCTCTGTTCTCTGATCCATGGGAAAAGCAAAACAGAGGAATAACAGTGGAAGTGGTGTTGTTATGGTTCAGACATGATATGCACACTAAAGTTCATGTGTTGAGGGCTTGGTTCCCAAGGCAGCCGTCCTCACAGCTAATGAGCTTTTGAGAAGTGGTTGGATAATAAGAGCCTAATAGTATCCATGGATTAACCATTGGTGGAATCCTAATTTGATAGTGTACATGGGAGGTGATGGGATTTAGGAGTGGGGACTTGTGGAAAGGAGAGGGGACATGGAGATATACACCTAGGGGCTATATCTTGTCTTCAGCCCCTTTTTCTTAGGTTCTTTCCCTTTCTGTTTCCTAACTGCCATGAGGGAAGGAGCTTTATTCCACTGTGCCTTCCTACCAGCATGTTTCTGCCTAGTCATGGGCTAAAAGTAATGGAACTAGCAGATTATGAGCTGAAAGCTTTGAAACATGAGCCAAATAAAATTTTTTCTCTTTGAGTTGATTTTTCAAGGATTTTGTAACAAAATACATCGTATCACCCCATATGTAGATTGAATAAAGTCTTTCTATTTCAGATCCTCCTCCCAAAGACTCAGCAGAACCCCCTGAATTGACATTTTGGGTGTCTACTGAGCCAGATTTTATTTGGGAAGTTTAGTTGCCATGACTTCTCTGTGTCTAGTTATCAAAGAAGTGATGAACAAGTACTTATTTGTTTAATAACTATAGCTCTAAAATATAATGTTCTTGGTCACATAGAAAAGACAAGGGAAAGTGGATTCATGGAATAAACTAATAGCTTCCTGCTCTTGGTCAGCCTTGTGTGTATGTTATGTGTGTGTGTGAGATGTATATGTGTATCAAGGGAGAAGAGAGATAGGGGAAAAAGGGATGGAAATATGGATTTGGGCTTGCAAAACCAAGAACTAAATATCGACATAGATGACATCTATTTCAAGTAATGTTAAAATGAATGAAAGTTCTTCACCACCACAGACTTGGAACTCCCTTTCAAAAGATTTGACCATGGTACTTAAATGTGGATCAGTGGGGCCAGATGGCATGAGGTAAAAGGAGGACGACATCCAAGATTTAGACTTGAAAGTGGAAAGGTTATCCAGTAGCTATTTAGATTTTAGACTGGAAGCAAAAGCTAACAAAATTCTTTTTATCAAATAGGAAAACTAACACATGGAAATTTCTGGGGCATCTCTGTAAAAATAGGGCAAAGCGGTGGTTTGAGATAACATCTTGGATAACTCAAGGGCTGTCCTACTTTTGACTGAATTACTCAGGAATTCAGAAAATTGTTTCACAGAAGTTCCATTCTTGTAATCATTTTCTGCCAGAGGCTTCCAGCAGGTGGTATATTAGGGAAAATATTTACACAAAAGATGATAAAGAGTCATTTTATTTTCCTGTTAATCCATGTTATACCTTAATTGCCTTATGGAAAAATCCTTTTTGGTTGGCCCTCTTTCTTGCATGGAAATATAGATCGTGACTGAGAAAAATGTCACTGCAGTCGGCTGCAGCTGAAGGAAAATGCATTATCGTCGAGTTGGATGTTTTATTAGAGGCTTCTGCAGAGGCTGAATATCTTTATCTAAAATTCACAGAAGTGCCTCAGGCTAAGACCCTAAAAAAATAAAGAAGAATATTTACCTGGAATCTACGTGGTTCACTCTCTGTCCCCTTTGCTTCACTCTCTTTCCTTATCTTGAGTATTTTAATGTGGCTTTGTGTAGCCGTTATATTTTCTACAAACTTACTGCTTTGAACTCTCTTAATTAAAAAATCACAGGAGAAACTGTTTGATTTTTGTCTCTCTGTGAGGAGATCTGGCAGGGTAGGAGATTTATAGCTGCAGATCCTTTTTGCCAGAGTTAGGAGGGAACAGTGTCCCTGGTTTCCCAAGGGAAGGTAATTGGGAGAACATGGACGCCAAGGAGTGTTGAGTGGAAGTGTCTTCTTTGCACGCTGGTTCTTCCTCTGGTAAATCATCTCCTTATGGCAGAACTGCAGCACTTGACAGGGTCTCCAGAGGGTGTGGAGCGATGGCCCATTGCCTCAGGCAGGCACAGCCAAAGTTAAATCCTGGATCCAAGCAACCAGAGAGGACTCCACAATCCTTTTTTGGTCATAAATAAATAACATAATCAAAGATGTTCTGTTAAGCTTTACGGTCAACATTTATAGCCAATTAATTCAGAAAGATACGTGTATCTAAAGGGGCGGCTGTTTTTAATCACATTTCACTTTCACATTTAAGATACTTAAAAACACACATCTGTTTCCAAATGTTTTTCATCTTTATTAGAGTTAAGATTTCACATGGATTTTTAATAACTTTGTTAGTCTTAATGTTGAACGCTAAACTCGTGCTGATAGGCAAAGTGTCATAACCACTACCTGCTAAGCACCAAGAGTGTAGAACGCTTCACTGGCTGTACTCAAATAGTTGAGGAGCAGTGCATTACCTAGCTAATTTCCTTAAATCTCCTTTTGCTTAAGGAAAGAGTCCCCTGTGTCTAGGTTTCTTATTGAAAAAGAGACAGAGGGAAAAGACTTCTCTTTCACAGCCATCGTTTGTTCCTCTTCTCAGGCTTTTGGAGCATATCTTTGCTAAGATTGCCTTTTAAGTGGCCAGTGCCCTACAACAGCAACTGTGCTCCATTTCTCAGATTAATACTCCTGAGAGCAGTTCTTTCCACAACAGTATGAGTAAAGTCAAACTCAAAGATCTGTTTTAAAGGATTGTTGCCACTTTGGGTCTTTTTGACTATAGAATGTGTTTGGGTATTTCTGGTGAGTCTGAGCAAGTTTGGGGACTGGAATTTCCTGAAATCCCATTCCACAACCGGGCTTTACTTCCCCTTTCATTTCCTCTGTGCTAAGCCAGAGAGAAGAAAATTACTTTGATCTCATTTACTATCTCTAAGAACATAAAAATCATTTCTTGTTCTATAACAGTTTATTCATGTATGTTGTTTACATAGGTAAAGGTGTACTCCATGTTAACCTAGGTAACTCACAAGATTCCATGGGGGGATAATTATTATCACACAATGTACTGAAGAGGAAACTGGGGCAAGAAAGTATGCAATAACTTGCCCAAGGCCAAGTTAGGGAGCTGCTAAGTCCTGGAGCCAGCTCAGTGCCGCCGGCAGTCTGTTCTGCTGCTAAGCACTTCGCCCCAGTGTCCCTCTAATTCCTAACCACTCTGATACCTTTAAGTTTGGCCCACAAGAGTCATTTTTACAAGGTTGCATCGTTTCCACAGTGTGCTACAAATGTTTTCCCTTAAACTAAATACAATTCTTTGATGAGTCTCTGTCTGGGATGACCCAAGGACTCACTCCTAGTCCTTGTGCTTCATCTTTCATTACCAGAGCCCAAGGTCACTGATTGATTTTTTCTCATACAAAACTTCAAGTTCTATTAATCAGGTTTATAGAACATGTGCAATTTCAACTTTTCAGCACAAACATTAATGTCCCAGTACTATTTACAAATCCACGATTACTCTTGCTGCCTATTTTGCTTTTTATCTCTAAATCTTGTATGGTAGGCTTGGCATTTATGCAGTAATGTGTGTGTGTGTGTGTGTGTGTATGTGAGAGAGAGAGAGAGAGAGAGAACAAGAGAGACAGAGACAGAGAGAGAGAGACTACAAATCGGTATTTTTAATTTTACCAAAACAGAATTGAGCTTCACTGACTGTGAGCAAGTGTCAAGGACCAGGCAGGAACAAGTGTCTGTTTTGTGATTGCACTATGTTCTGCTGGGCTTTTTCTCTATTTTGTTTTTTCTCTATTGTGGTATTTGCAAATTTGAGGACTTGAGAATGTCTCAACACCCATTCTTTTTTTTTTTTTTTTTGAGACTAGGTCTTGCTTTTGTAGTTCAGGCTGGCCCTGAACTCAGCCTCAAACTCAGAGCAGCATCCTGTCTCTGCCTCCCAGGTGCTAGGAATACAGGCATGAGCCACCATGCCCAGCACTGTGGTATGTGGTTCTGATTGCTGTTGGGTGTGAGTCACTACATCCAGCTTTTGTTATATGTGGCTACTGGGGATTGAACCTGGGCCCTTGTGCTTCTAAAGCAGGTGCTGGAACCACTGAGCTAAATCCCCAGCCCTCAAAACCCATTCTTTACTAATGTTAAGCCATTATTCTGAAACTACAGTTTTTAAATGTATTCTGTTTTTGGTGGGCTTCTTTTTTTTTTTTTTAAGGTTTTTTGAGACAGGGTCTCACTTTGTGGTTCAGGCTGGCCCTGAGCTCAGCCTCAAACACATCACAGCAATCCTCCTGCCTCTGCCTCCCGAGTTCTGGGATCACAGGCATGAGCCACCACGCCCGGCACTGTGGTATGTGGTACTGGTTGCTGCTGGGTGTGAGTCTCCACGCCCAGTATTGTATGTGGTCACCAGGGATCGAACCCGTGTCCTTGCGCTTGCAAGACAGGCGCCGGAACCACTGAGCTGTATCCCCGGCCCTTGATGGGCTTCTTTTTGAAAGGTTTGTAGTTGTTTTTGTTGTTAAAATTGTAAGTGCATATTTCTGCATAGGCTGCTATCTACAAAATACCATAGACTGTGTGGCTTAATCAACAGACATTTATTTCTCAAAGTTCTAGAGGCCAGAAGTCCAAAGTCACTTCCTGTGAGCCCTTTATTCTAGGTTGGAGATATTCTCTGTCAGGGCCTTTCTCATCAGGAAGAGAGAATCCCTGGTGTCCTTTCTTTAAGGGTGCTCATCTTATGGGGCCCACACTCTTGAATTCATCTAAACCTAATTACTTCTCATCCAAATACCATCATATTGTGAGGTTAGGGCTTCAACACCAAAGATTTGGAGACAGAATTCAATCCATAGCATATAGCATACATTACTACTATAAATGTACAAACTATAAGGACATACCTCAATATATTTTCACAAATTGGACAGAACTGTGCAGCCCATATCTAGATGAAGAAAGAGACTATTAACTGCACTCCAAAGCCCTCTCTTCTTACCTAAGCAGTTACCACCATTACTGCTTTTCACACTGATTAGTTTAGTCTATTTCTAAACGTTTGCATATTCTACAAATAGTCATAGCACCACTCTGCATCGTAGCCTAAAAGTAAGAACTATTAGATGGGTCTCCATTTCTGTTGGGTACAGACCTAGAAGTGGAATTATAGAGCCATCAGGAATGTGTATTCTCAGCTTAATACACACTGCCAGTTATCCTATAGGTTGGACCAGTTCACACTCTCAGGACTTGAGAGTTCATATAGTTCTACATAGTCACCAGTACTTCATATTGCCAACGTTTTCGCTGTAGCCATTCTGGTGGTATAAAATGGTGTCATGTGTGATTTTTAACTAGTGTTTTCCTGGTGACTAATGAGGTTGAACACCATATATAGAGTTATCTTTTATGAAAAGTGTTATTTGCAATGCTTCATGTTTTGCCTATCTTTTCTTTAAAATATTGATCTTCAAAATCTTTTGGAAATTATAGATTTCAACCTATTTTTTTGAATTTTGCTTTAGATTTGTCATCCCACAATCCTAATTTTTCATTTCCAGGAGAAAACAACATTGAATGACCCAGTCTTCTCCTGCCAGGTAGCTTTTGGATACCTGGCATTTGAAAAGTGCTTCAGTTTGATTAGAAGTGTGTCCTGTTATTCTCTATTAACCAAGCACCAGATAATTATTAGCAACATCTCTTGGGGTGGGTACACTTTTCAGAGGTGGCTGATTCATTTGAAATCCCTGCTGAGATGGTCATTAAAAATATCAGCCAGGGAGGAGCTGGGAGTCTGTCCTGTTTGGCATAGAATCAAGACTACTTTATTTCTTCTGGGGCTAAAAATAAAATCAACCCAAACCAAAAGATCCCCTCAAAACCTCAACAAAACAACAATGAAGAAAGAAGTTTGCCTGTAAAGCAGTGTAGGTCTGAACTAACGGCTGCTCAGTAAATACCATTCTGGAGAAGCTGTTTCCACCCACCCTCTGCTTCTTTTGCCCCACAGTGGTTCCCAGGTAGACAGCAGGTTTGCTATTGGATCTCTGCTTGATCTACTGTCACTAACTTATACCTGTGGCTAATTTTGATTGTCCTGCTGGTTGAGCCACTTGTACTCTGCTGTGGCTGTCACATGCTTGTCAAAAGTGGGGGAAAATACAGCATTTAGGGGTGTTTTTTTAAAACTGCATTCAAAGATCTGACATTTTTTAGGTAAACAACTTCCAAACAAAAGCCAACTTTCGTGAGATGAGTTAAAGTGGCAATTTAGATGTTTATGAGCTACTTTAAATCTTTTTTGCACAGAGCTTTGAAAAAAATGTTTTCAGAATTTTCTTCTTTCCTGTGGCTCCTAAATACTTGGAAACAAATGATTTTAGATAATTACACATACTGTCTCCAAATATTTAGATAATATCATCTTAAATCATATTTTTAAGTTTTAAAGCAATGAAACAATTCACATTTTAAAGTAATTTGCCATAAATTAAGACAGTAATTTGCTTGCCCAGTTCTTTTATAGATAACATTGGGAGTTTCCATTTAGAAATTCATACACAGTTTTCCCTCAAAGACAGAAGGTGAGAAGACAAGTTGCTTGACATGATAGTCTCTTCATGACTACACACAAGGAAGTGGGGTGGGCTACCCTATGGCACCTTGATAGTTTTTTTTTAAATTTAAGTCTCTTTATTTTTTATTAATTAATTAATTAATTTACTTACTTAATTTGTAGCACCAGAGATCAAACTCAGGCCTGGTACCACTGAGCTGAACCCTGGATCTTTTTATTTTAGTTGATTCTTTTAGGTCCAGAAGAGGTAACATGGGTGTTGGTATCTATTTTTCAGTAAGCACCTTGTAAGTACTTGTTTATGCTGTAGTATACATCAGAGGCAATTGGTAATCTTGTAGAAAATACTATTCTTTCTTTCTTTTTTTTTTTGTGTGATACTGAGGATCAAACTCATGACTTTGCCCTGCAAGGCAGATGGCGTGCCACTGAGCTATATCCCAGCCTGAAAATACTATTCTTAAGTGTCACCAGTACAGATTCTCATTCCATAGAGATTGCATGGGTGTTGGCAGTCTGTTTTTCAGCAAGCACCTCAGTCACTGGCATGCGGTGAGGCTTTAGAGCTTCCAGTGACACAGAGTCTGCTGCTGAATATGTGCCATAGGTTTGCCACCACTGATCTGGAGTGTGAAACTTTATACTCTACTGTAAGTTTCTTGAAGCAGGAAAAGAGACTGACCATTGTGAACCTTGTTAATATTTTCAGTATGAGAAAGATGCCTCTTTAGATCTGAAACTATGTAGTTTAGGCTGAGTTCCCTAGAAGCAGAGCCTCAGATGGGTGTGAGGGAATAAATGATCTTCTGGGAGTGGTCCCAAGAGAAAGAGAGAAAGGGAAGCAGGACAAGGCAAGGAGAAGGCAAGCAGCTAAGCAAGGATGTGTTCCCAGTTGGAGGCCAACTCTAGCCTCATCCTCTTCAAGCACCAGAGTCTAAAGTGTTACCCTGAAGAAAGCCAGACTTCTAGAACTATGAGTCAGTTACTGGTACAAGCTGGCCTGGTGTGGGTGGGTGACATAGGCTCCTAGTGAATGTGACTCTTCCCCCACACAAGGCAGTCTCTTGGGAGAAAGCCTTGGAGCCACTAGGGACCAGTGCTGTTGGCTGTTGAGGGCTGGGTGTCCCAGGCAGGAGAGGTGAGTATGGAGGGCACTTGTACGTGCATCACAATAGGATGGTGGAGAGTCACCCCAGAGCAATACGCCTCCTGTCTTGGTCTCTCTGACCACTCTTGCTGTTGTTTTCAATAAGCTTTCTGCTCTTCTGATAGTTGATGGGCAATATAGACATGTTTAACTTTTTTTTTTAAAGTATTTTCCTCCTTATACTTTAGAAGGATTTGTCATGCTGAATCAAAGTACAGACGATACAGCAAGCTCCTTTGTTAATGCTTTTTCCTGTTATCCATAATGATTTCAATATTGAATTATAGATCTTCAGGCTGCAGCACAATCTTAATGTGTTTTTCTCAAAACTTCATTTACAGATGATCTGTCTCATTCTTCTTGTAATGATAACGTTAGTGAGGATATATTCCCTGTTCAGGACTTTCAATGAGAAATAAGATGTTCTGGAAACTATTGAACTGGTTGTCATTGGTTACTTGGCTTTATTAAATAGGACACTCTCTTCTAACTTGTGTTCTGTAAAAATTGATGTTATCTGTACTGAGTTCTGAAAAAAAAATAAGTTCTAAGTTCCCATGAGTTTGGCGGCAGTGTACGTAGAATATCTCTCTTGGAGAATGACAAAGCACCTTGGCCTAAAAAGGCTGTAAACATCTTGCTGGAAAGAAAACTGCCAACCTACATCTCATCAATTGTTTACCAAATGTCTTGCTCACAGAGCAGCCTCCTGTCATGAATGCTTCCTTCCTTTTTACTGTATTCTTTTCAAAATACATATCAACTTTTCACAGCACTGATGTTCCACTGAACACAGTTTGGGGAACACTAAAACAAAACCTTATTCCCCATAATAGGTTAGCAGCACCTTGGTAAGCTCTTGCAAAGAACTGGATTCACACTTTTAGTTAGTAAAACCAGCCCCAACATCTTCCCTGAAGTGCAAGGCAGACTAAGACCCAGGGCAGTCTCTGAGGAATAAGGAGGATTATTTGTTTTCTATGCTGAAGGGGCCATAAAAACAGTAACATATTTAATGAGGCTTCACCATAAATTTATTAGCTTTCATAAAACATTTTACTCAGCCTAACCTACAATTACTTAATGGACAATGAGTTTCACAAGCAACTAGTCCCCAGCCTCAAATGTTTATTAAGTGTCAGTTCTTTTTGGAGTGACTTTGCCAAGGAGAGTCATGCAAGATTAAAAAGATAGAATATTAAAAATTCAGCCAAGACACACCAGGGCTTCCCTGATGATAACAACTGGGTGCAACGTTTCTAAATTCATATGCATTCCCAGGTTCCCAGTCAAAGATACTCTGCCATCTCCCAACATTCTTTCATTAAAAAATTATTCAGATTGTCTTGAGTATGTGGCATTTCCTTTTTGCATAAGAGAGACCCTCTGTGAGTTGTATTCTTCTAAGGGATTTTGAATTGCAAAAAGATAGTAGTGAATGAATATTTATTTGGAAGAGAAGCAGAGAGCCTTTTACATTTTGTACAGCACTTTGCAGTTTACAACAAATGCCCCTCCTCTTTCACATATCACTTGTACTTAGAAAAATCCCGCGAGAATGGCCACATCATAAACACCAGAAAACTGGCTAAGGACTCCTTGCCAGCGCAGCTTTCCATGAGTCCAGTAGCTTAGCTGTCATTCACTTTGACCCTTATCCTAAGTGACAGGCTGTCCAGGATTTATTTTTTTTTTAGCCTAAGAAAAGTCTAGAAGTAAACTATAAACTTTTCTCCGCACTGGCTCTTGCCTCCTTTATGCTTACTTATACTAAGCCAGTTTAGCATCCAGGACAAGCTACAAGATCCTTGACTCATTGCTTAGCAATCATATTCTTGGATCACTAGAGAGTGGTAACACACCTTCACGCTGGTGTGTGTGTGTCTGTATGTGCATGCGTGCGCACATATACTTAAGAGTTCATGTGAGGTGAAGAAGTCAGAGTCCGTATTTGACATAATCTTTTACTTCCTGCTGAGGAATATAAACATTATTAGGAATCCTGAGAATCTAGGACATTGGATGTCTTGAGCAGGAAAGAAGAATTGCTGGAGATTGTTACATAAACACAGCCAATGGAGGAAGGTCTGGAAACTGAGTATATCGGAGACAGTATAGAGGACAGGCCAAATTTGAACACAGTTCCTAAGGACATCTTGGGTAGTCTAGGTGGAAGAGCAGTGGTCAGATTTGGGTTTGGGCAGCATTGCCTCTGCCTCAGGCATGATTATTCTATGCCACTTGTTGTTCTTTTGCTCTTTTTGCTCTTATCTATTTCTCTGATGTTTCTAATTTAGGTGGATTTTAAGGTTGCTATCAGAGAGAAGAGTGGGGGAGAGAATTGAGGAGTGGGGAGGTCAGGGGAAATTTAGGACACATGCAGTTTGAAGTGAAATATTTAGAAAGCATCTTGAAATATCAGTCTGAATCATGGAAAGGAGAAAAAAAATCCAAGATTTAGAGCCAGAGCCAAACAGTATAGAAAGACCAAGACATAGAAAAGAGGATCTCAGAGGAGAACAGTGCTAGGACGAGTCAGCCCCCACAATTCAGGTGTTTACTATCATGTGACTCTGAGTGTAAGAAAAGACAAGAAGGGCTGTGGGCTACAGAGTGAGAAGCCAAGAGAGAACAGAAAAATGGTATCTAAGAATAAAGCCAGAAAGCTCGTAAGAGGAGGCAAATGAAAATTCCACTCAGAGGAGGAAGATAAGACATGAAGCCAGGATGCAGAATGGCAAAACAGGGACAGGAGGGTCCAGAGCCCAGTGTCTTCCCACATGTGCCATGGCCTGGTCTGCTCTTAAGGGGAAATATGGGTCAGACTGGGTTCAAATGGAGCCACATCCACTCTGCTCATGACTGTGTTGTGCCACGTTTGTATTTTCCTCAGGTATCTCCTATCTGTTTCTCCAATGGTGTCCATCCTGAACTACAAGTTCCTTGAGCACCAAGCAGTTCATCTTACATTCTTATACTCTCAGCCCCTAGCACAATATCTGACACACAGTAATATATGTGTGTGTGTGTGTGTGTGTATGTGTGTGTGTGTGTGTGTGTGTGTGTATAATTTGAATTGAGTGAGAGGTAAAGGTTTTTAAAGAAGACCAGCCCTTTATCTGCCCAGAAATTGGGCAGAAAGTGTTCAATATCTCAGAAGAATTTCCTTCCCATGTTGCATCGGGCTAAAGTCAGAGCACTGGATGCATAATCTTAGGTCTAGGAACCTTGCTTCCTTGTTTTCAGGGATTGATTAGCACCATTGGTAATAGAGTGATTTATTTCTTAAGGTGGACACTGGGATCATAATGTACTTTGGGAAAATTTTAATTTACAGGTACAATTCAGAAATAAAGTCATCAAAGGTATATCTAATTTCCATGCAAAACACTATAAGAGAAGCTGGTGTACAAGAAGAGTTACACACACTCAAGTCATATTTTTAAATACTTCTACTTTAGATAAGGATAAGACAAGTCAAGAAATAGCTATGATTTATGGAAAAATAAAGTTCAGATGTTTAGAGAAAATAAAGAAATAGGGTAGGGAGAGTTTTATTTAACTAAAGTCATAGATTATGCAGAATTTCTCAAAATCCCAATGAACTATTTCAACTGAAAATTTTTCAACAAATTATGCAAGCTACACCATTTGTGGTGAAGTGTATGAGTTTTGCCGAGGAATTAAGCACAGCAGACTGAATCCTTTTTTAACTTCTAAATCAAAGTTGGAGAGATGTAAGGTTTGGAATCACTTCACCTGTGTTTGGAGTTGCTCAGGGACCTTCAGGTGAAGGGTGTGTGTAAAGCCAAGTAAATATTCTTGCTATTTCATTATTGTTGTGCTAAGTTATGTTGTCAGGACCACAAACTGCTAGAATCAGACTGGGAAGAAAGAAGGAAACACGTAGTCAACCTAAAAACTGTATTTCACAGCTATAAACACTGTAAGGAACTTCTGGCAGAGATTTGTCAGCAGTAAATTTACAACCTGCATAGGCATCCAAGCTTTGCTGGGAAAAAAATCATAAAAATGTATTATTTTAATGTTTGGTTTCTAAGAGAAACTTATTTGTTTTTAGGAAGTATGGGTAAAGGAAAAGAGTAGAAAAGGAAGGGGGAGATATCAAAAGCATGTTGAAGATCTGTGGGCTTTTTTCTGTTTTATTTTATTCCTCTTAACATGACCATTTTCAGCTTTAAAAAAATAATGCTAGCCATGTGAGTTGAAATGGCTGCTGAAGTCATGTCTATTGATTGCTAGTTTGTATTGGGCTAGGGCTGGTGCTTTGGGGATTGCAGTTGTTTAAAATTTAGTCTTTGCCAGTCTGGATTGTCGGGGCAAGAGAAAAAGATCATCTGGAAAACAATAGTTCTATCTTCCTGAGAAGAGGATTTTTAATTGAGATCAGCACCTGTGGTTTGGAACTTGTGGCTCCAAAGTAGTGGGGCAGGAGCAGCAAGGGCTCCAAAGAACTCTTGCTGGCTTTAGAAATAATCGTTAGGGGGAAACCTCTCTTGTGCTTTGTAACAACAGAACCAGGAGAGGGAAGAGGAGGCACAGAAGCTCTGCTCTGTTTCCTGGAAGCAATGGGAGGTTCCTCTTTGGTTTGACTGCTCAAGCAGATGGAGAAAAACCTACACCAGAGCTGAGAACTCATTTCACCAGGTCCTTGGGCTTTTCCTAAGTAGGGAAGCTCAGGCCACATTCCTGGAGCTGTTAACTGTGGCTTTGTCCTCTGCTCACAGGCTCTGTCTCAAATCTTGTGGCACAGCCTGAGAAGGGATCGGTAGTTCTGGTGTGACACCTGAGACTCTCTGGAGGCAGTCTGGGAAGTCACTTAGCATTCTGTTCTCGCTGGCTAATGTGCGAAGACTGTCCATGACAAGAATCATTTTTTAAAAATTCAAATCTTTATTGGTTCATTATATATACACATCATGATTGCACTCAACGTTGAGAATTTGTACCAGTATATGACACAACTTAATTCTCATTTTTCCATTCCCTTATCTAACCTACAACACCTGGCCCCTACATACGTAAGTTTTGCTTCTTTTTTTTTTTTGTTACTGTCACATTATTTTTTCCCCTCATTACTTACCCTTACACCCCATTTCCCTTTGAACATTTTCTATTTCATAATATCTACCATACATTCTAGAACTCATTTACATCTTCATTTTCTCATACCAGAGAAAGATAGGATATTTACACATCTGTGACCTATTTAGTTCACTTGTGAGGATGTCCTGAAGGTACATCCATTTGAGTGTAAATGAATGAGTCTTATCATTCTTTATGGCAGAATCATACTCCATTCTATAAAAGAACCACATCTTCTTTATCCAGTCTCCAGTTGATGGACATTTGGGTTGTTTCCAAGTTGTAACTATTACAAACTGAGCTGCTATAAACATGGATGCACATATGTCTCTCTGATAGGAATCTTTCAATTCTTTTATGTATATACCTAACAGAGGAATAGCAGGGTCAAATGGGACCTCTAATCCTAGTTTTTTGAGGAATCACCACACTGATTTCCACAGTGGTTGTATGACTCTACAATCCCACCCATAGTGGAGAGGGGTTCCTTTTTCTCTGCAGCCTCATCAGCATTTGTTGCTGGCTAATTCTGAAATAGCAGCCATTCTTTGTGGAATGAGATGAAATTTCAGTGTTGTTTTCATCTGCAAGTCTCAAATGAGCAGTGATGTTGAACATTTCTTCATATATTTCTTGCCTGTCTTTACTTCTTTAATGCTGCTTATGTGAGACTGAACCAGCACACAGAACCCCACTCCAGAGGTCTGCCTCTCCAAATCCTCATTCTTGAAGACAACAGTACCCAAAGCTAGAAAGACCCTAAATTTTCCTGTCTAACTTCGTCTCCTCACATAGGCTCTTGGGTGGCTGTAAAATGCTCCATGGGAATTTGGGAGTGTGTGAGAAATGCTTGATAGGTGTTAGGTAGGAAGTCTAATCAGTGATCATTCAGGTCATCAGTTACAGACTCTTGTGCTCTAAGCAGCTTTTGAAAGTACATCTCCCTGTCCCTTAGTGTGCTGGAGCTCTAAAGTACCCAGCTGGGAAGAGGTCTATGCCCAAGGGGAACATGGGCACAATCTGTTGGAGAGATTCCAAGGGAGGGCTGACTCTGGAGTTACAGTAAATTAGGTTTTACATGGCCCTCCCTGGGTGTCTGGTAAGCATTTGGGGTGAAAGCAGCTCTAAGGGGGAGCCCGGGTGCTACGCATGTGCATGTAGTCTGCCAGACAGGTGCTTCTCATCCTTGGGAGATGAAGGAGGTCTTGTCATTGGGTCAGGTTGATTGTATCAGGCTCCCTCTTGGGTGGAATGCTCGTCCTGGGGCTCTCAGCCCTTCCTGTGCCTAAGTCAGTGCTACTAAGAAGGGTGCAGCTGGGGACTCAATAGTTTTCCAGAGAGAGAACCAGAAATGTTTATTTTTGAAAATTATTTTAAAATTAATGTTTCAATTAACATGGTGTATGCATTAAGGCTTAAAATGAAAACTTGACATTTACCTGGCCAGTTTGACTTAACCATAAATTCTACCCTAAAGGCAACCACTACTGAATCTAGCTACTTCTGGTGTTTTATAGTCATACTCCTGTGTAATATGGCTATACCATACAGTTCTGATTTGTTGGAAAAGCTCTTGGTTTCTTATCACAGTGAATTAAGACTTTCTGTTGCATAAACATTCTCATTTCATAGTCCCTTGATCTCCCAAATAGTAATATCAAACATCTTGCTAAAATCATTTATTAATGCCTAGAGTTTTATATGACTGAGAAAATATTGTGCATTGCACAGTAATATTCTGCATCTTACATCTTAGCTTGTACAATCATTTGAGAATTAATATCTTTCTTTTGGTTGTGTTTCATTTCTGTGCACCGATTGTCCTTTTTTCTCCAAGTGCATCAGTGTATCGCTCACACAGGTTCATCAGTATTTTCCATAGCCTCAAACAAATCAGTCCCATGTTTTCCCTTTAAAAATGTTCTTCCTGGAGTCCTTGGTCTTTCTACTCTAATCTGTATGTATTGGTTTAATTTGAACTCTTCTGGAATAGATTTTTCTGCCTCTCACTCTTGTTGTTGTTGTTTGGTTTTTTACAATGTGTTTTTTTCTTGGTTTGCTATAGTGAGCCTTCTAGCAACTTCCTCATACTTAGTATGAAGAAGGTATAATTTCTGAGATCTGGATGTCTGAAAATATCTATTTTATACTCAAACTTCATTGATAGTTTGTACAGGTATATACTTTGATTTTTGACCGTGTTTTCCTGCAGAATTATAAATTCAGTACTACATTTTCTACTTCCCACACCAGCTATTGAGAAGTCTGATGCCATTCTGATTCCAAATTTTTGTAAATGACCCATCTTTCTTTCTGGAAGCTCAAAAATTTTTCCCTTTGTTTCTGATGTTTTCAAATTTCAAAACAATATCCTGTAGGCACAGTGGACATATCTTACACATTTTCTCACCTATTGTAGGGATTAAGGCCACCATTCTAATAGCAAAAGACAGGTTAAAAAGAGAAAAGCACAGTGCATTTATTTCATCATATTTCTAGTGACATTGGAGCTTTCAGAAATAAAGACCCAAAGACCCAGGGAGACCTGCTTTCATGCTCAACTTTGATGAAGAATGGACAGCTGTGTAGAAATGTGGCCAAAAAAAGCAGAGTGACCTAATGAGAAAAGATTGAGGAAGAAATCCAAGAGCTGTCTGTTCAGCTGCTTCTCAGCTCTTTAAAGCATTCCATCTCCCTGGACTAGGGCAAGATCTCTTTGGGATGAAAGGAGAGGGTGACCTTGCTAGGGTTTATGGCTTGTTTTGGAGGAGAGAAGTTCTACTCTCTATAGTTCTCTTAGAGAAGAGGAATTCTGGTTTCTCTGACTCACTTTGTAGGGTCAGAAACCAAGGGAAGGGGAAGATCAGAGGAACTTTGCCTCTGCCCCTTCCCAGTATCCTTTAGCTTTCAGGACTGAGTATGCCAGCTTGGCACACTTGGGGTAGCCTGGGCCTAATACTGCCTGAGTGTCTATTTTTCATTCATTTGTTACTATGAACCATTTAAACCTGGAGACTCAGGTCATTTGCCTATCTTCCTTCCCCAACACATATGTGGTGGCCACTGAGACTTTGAATCAACTTCTCTGTGTGGAGCAACTTCTCTATGTGGTGTAAGACAGAGTGTAGCTAACTTGTGGCAAAGATGAGAGGATGATGTGGGATCCTAATCAGATTGTGTATGTTCTTGCCTCTAGTCCTGCCTCCTTTGAGAACTGTGTCTTCATATCATGGATTACTGTGGTTCTGTGCATTGAGTGGTTTCATTTGTTTTTGGTATTCTTCTCTTTTTAGCATTCTTCTCTTTTTAGCAGCCTAGTTGTACTGTCTTCCCCTGTGCTGCATCAGAACTATACTTCTATCTTTACAATTTAAAAAATATTTAATGAAGTCTCAGCTTTGCACGTATCTCAGCTGGCTATTTTTCTTATGGGCTGAAATCTTTTCAATCTCTTTGCTATCGTTTGGTGGATGCATGTACCAATCTGTCATGTGTGGGTTGCTCTTTTTCATTTTTAAGGTCTCGTCTGGCTAACATTCTGTTGAAGAGTCCAAGTTCCTGGTCACTTCCAAACTAGCTGTATAACCTTGACTAAATTATCAAACTTACTGGGACTCAACTTCTCCTTGAAAAAACAGCAATAAATATCCATATTCAGCAAGGCAAATACCTGTCATGTCAATCCCACTTTATGTGTGACTGAAAGGAGACTGGGTATGTGAGAATGCTGTGGAAAGAAAGTAGGAGGGATAGAAGTCACTCTCACTATGACTAAGAAATGGAAGGAATCTTATTTGACAAATGCAGAAAAAGTCCCTGCTATGCCCTACATTCCCTACGTTTGAGTGTTCAGAATGGGGACAAGTGAGTTCAGTCACAACCTTTTACTTGGGTTTTTTTTTTTTTTCCTTTTTTTGAGACGGTCTTGCTTTTGTAGTTCAGGTTGGCCCTGAGCTTAGCCTTGAACTCATAGCAATCCTCCTGCCTCTTCCCCCAACCCCAGTGCTGAGATTACAGGTGTGAGCCAGCACTGTGGTATGTGGTTTTGATTTCTGGCATCTTTCCATGCCCAGCATTGTTGTATGTGGTTACTGGGGATTGAACCTAGGCCCTTGCACTCGCCAGGCAGGCATCGGACCACTGAGCTAAATTCCTGCCCCTACCTTTTGCTTGTTTTGATCTAAATTCCTTTCTTCACACTCCAGCAAAGCTCATCTTGGCGGGACTTTTGCTCTAGTCCCTACCACTACACTTGGATACCCCAAAGTAAGTGTCAGCCATCTCTAGTGTTCTTTGGTCTCAGTTTGTGACTGCCCTTACAATTTTTCTATTTAATTGTAAATTTATGTACTAATATCATAAGCCACATCTTCCTGCATTGTCCGTTGGGCTATATTACTTGTATAAATCTAGGACAACAGTAGAGAGAAATAAAAATAAAATGCTAAGTACAATCCTAATTTTATTATATAAATTGCAACTTGCTGGAAATCCATATTACAAGGCAATGCCCTTGCAGTACGTTATTGTGACAAAGATGCAATGGACAGGGTAAGATAATGTTTTGTAAACCATATGGGTCTTTAACAAATATAAAGAACTATGGTCATCTTCAGTCTTTTCAGGCCTCACTTTGTTCGAGTGTGAAATGAGCTGGGGAGCATTTCAATTCTGTATCAGTGGCACAAGCTCACTAAAGCACATCCTGACCATGATGGCACCTAAAACCTCAGGATAAAATTGAAGAATCAAACCAAAATAACTCAACAACAACCGCAAAAATGAAACAGCTACCCGAGCACTTTGAAAAGCCTTTGTCTCCTGTAAGTAGGCGATCAGCAGTGTGGTGTGTTTGAGGAGGGATACAGATGCTCATAGCCCTATTGGCCTGATTTCCATGTTTTCTGTCCAGTGCATAACAACCTGCCTTGGAAGTGAACTTCTAGGAGAGCTTGGTAAGTGTAGGAAAACAAAATGAAACGCTCCCTAGAATGTGAGTATCCGTGAAATCTCCATTAATTTTTCATTACAGATGAGTTCAGCAGAGGGGACTTGGATCCTGTGAAAAAGCCCAGGTCTTGGCTCTATTTATCTGTCTTGTGGCATAAACAACAAATATGATCCTGTTTATGCTTCTAGTAGAGAAATGCAATAAGATTTAAATATCTTAGAAGTAACAGGCTTCAATTACAAGTTGGAGGTGTAGCTCCATCAAAGAGGCCATTTCCTGGTGAAAATGTGAAAGTTTTCTATGATTTTTCAAATTAAAAATACTATTATACAGGTGATATCCTGGCCTAGAAAGTTAGGAATTTTTTTTCCCATGAAAAGAGAATTTAAAGAATCCTAGAGTTTCTTCCTCTAGGTAAGAATTAAAGTAATATATTCTTTGTAATAAAATCTAGCAATATTCTTTCATGTTGTAAATCCAAATGGTTTTGTGCCTTCTCCACATTAAAACCCCAATATTAATAAATGTTTCCAATCTTGTCTTTTATATCAGAAAGTGTTGAGGTGGCTTTTATTACTTACTTTACTCTTTGAATTGAACTGTTTCCCTATGTTTTAAAGAGTAAGTAAAGGCTAGTAAGAAATTCAAAAGTTTAAATAATCCATCACATAAAGAAGAGAAACGTGATCATATCACTGTTACATGACCCCCCACCCTTCATGCTAAAACAACCTGGCAACTTAGGAACAGGAAGCTGTCTCTTTAGCTTGACAAAGAATATCCACTGCAACATATCTACGGCCTCGGATGGTGTGGCTGGGTGGGCAGTGCTGCGCCACCTGGGGAACAGCAGGCTGAGAGTGCAGTAGTGGAGTCAGTATAAAAAACTTTGAATATTGTTTGGGGGGAGACACTGAAAACAGAAAACAGAGCACTAAGATTGTGATTTTGAATGGTAAAAATTTACAATTTTGCCTGGAGTTACCTGGAAATAGCATGGTTGTTGATTTAGTGTTGACTTCTGATCTCCAGATATGGCTGTGTCCATACAAAAAAATTATATCCCATGATACAGAAGGACCAGATTTCCTACTTCTATCCAAACTGGCTTTTCAGGATTGATATGACCTAAAATCTCTGCCTGTGCTTCAGTAGTTATAAGTGCTAATGTAGAGATCATGGAGATTATATACCTGCGTATGACAGTGAGATCACTGGAAATTGACTGAATAGTGCTCACTTAGGAATGTCTGGTACAGGTCAGATCTACCTTTTTATGGTTTTATTACAGAAGCTGTTGTGTGTTTTCCCTGGATCTAGCAGGGTATCTCCCTTGGTCTGCTCTTCCAAAGCCTGAAGCTCTCTAGATCAGAAATGTTTCCAACTCAGGAGCTCTATTTATTCAGAATCACATCTTACACAAAAATAAAACTTCAAACCATTCTTTTGTGTAGTTCATAAATGGTTGTCAAAATATGACTTTGTGACCAAAGGAGGCTTTAAGTCAATTATCATTTAATTTAAAGAAGGGTAATCTCCTTTCCTGTACCCTGTTTGTAATGTCTCTTCACATGGGATGTTGACATCACTAGAATTTTAGGAGACCTGTCAAAATAGAAGCCTTAGAACCACATATCTAGATGGTTTCCTTTTTTGGAAATCAATTATGTTTAAAAAAACAAAAAATGAAAAACAATTGGCTCTTCCCTGCCTCCTTCTAATCCAAGAAAACAGTATCCTAGTTCTACATTCTCCTTGGGAATTTCCAGCATGCCAATTTTCAGGGATTTGGTTTCTTTTATGTTCTGCAAGTTACTATCAAGATTTTGTTCATATTCTTGAATGTGAGAATCAGCTGCAAGAAGTTGGAGCTGGGTTGTCTGGCTGCGCGTGTTTTCAAAATGACAAGCAAATTTATCTTCTTTTTTGCTGTTATTTTTATACAAGGAAGCCTTTAAAATATATTTTAGTTTTACTTTTGCTATCACAAAGGCAGGTACATAAACCAGACACTGAATTTGCTACCAAGTGGCCTATTTAACTAGAAGGAGCCTAGAAACTACTGATTTAAATATAATACTCTCTCTTAAGCACACCAGATGTTTTATATACCAAATCATTCCTTGGTGCTGAAATCTAGATCTTACTGACATCCAAATATTGCTATTGCAAGTGTTGAAATGCTCCCAAGTTTAACACATGTAAGGGAAGCAGATCTTTTCTCCAGACAAAACTATGCAATCACAAAGACTGGATGCAAAGAGTTCTGATTTATTTCAGGGATGGCCAATACGTGGTGAGGCATCAAAAACACCATCTGACATAAGGTATTAGGTTAGACCTAACATGTTTGTTTTCAGAAGTTCAAACATCATTATTCATGACAGGTGTGGGTCTATGATTTAAAATGATTACATTTCCAGCTATTCATATCAGTGCTTAAGAGATGACTTCATTCTCTCCAGTTAACATATGTCTTAACCATGCAAATGAGAAGGAAAAGAACATCTGGTCGACCATTGTTGTCTTGTCTGTCATGAAGGACATGTGGCGTTGCATGTGTCTCTCCTCAAGTTCCATCGAGACAGCAGCGGGGCGGAGAGTTTCACATTTTACACAGCTGATGCTTCTAGGACATAGTATCAATCTTAGCTCAGTAACGTCCCTACACCTTTGGATTTTCATTGGGTCTTTGGTGATGAATTTCATCTTTGGATTATGCAAACGTCTCTTCTGGAGCTTTAAGCAAGAATAGCATATTTGTGTAACAGCATTTCTGTATAATTTGACAGTTTATGGTTAGAAATGTGGCCTACAGAGAGACAGTTCTCTGGAAATCCTGAGTGAGGATTTTTATCTCTTAG
The DNA here is from genome assembly GCA_004026965.1 of Petromus typicus. Taxonomy (NCBI): domain Eukaryota; kingdom Metazoa; phylum Chordata; class Mammalia; order Rodentia; family Petromuridae; genus Petromus; species Petromus typicus. The sequence continues at coordinate 64,118 of PVIR01000453.1, forward strand.
TGCTTATACTAACTATGTTAGCAGCCTTGGGGAAAATTTACTAAGCTCTCTATGTCTTTATTTAATCCTTTGTAAAATGTAAAAGCAGCCACCAAATAAGTATCCTGCCACTGGACTTGTCATGGCATGGGGACTATAATACCGACACAACATAATCACTTAAAAAACAAGTCACCCTTTTTAAAGCCCTTTATAATTATATTATATAATTTATAACCTATTTTAAAATGTATGGTTTGAGAATTACATAATAAATTTGGTAACACATTTATTCACTATAATACTTTTCATTAGTAAACTTGGTCATATTTATACTTGTCAAGAGGACAGACAGCAAATCTGGCCACTCTAAGAAGGTTGTATTTTTCAGGGTGGTGGTGGTGTTGATGATCTCTTCTTTGCTATTGCTAAATCCATCTTTTGAAGGAGTGTTTATTCAGGTGGAAGAGGCTTTAGTCCTAATCTAAGTAAAGCACACAGGCTACCAAGACGCAATAACATGCATGGACTTACACGTTTTCCACTCTTCTGAACTGAAGACAATTTTATCTCTCAGTTTTTCTGTACCTGGATGTTTCTTGAATGTACCAGTAGAATATTGTTTCGTAAGATGAAGAACAATTAAAGTGGAATAGTTTCATGGTAGGTACAGATATAAATGTGGACCCACATAAACATGTATAAACTATTAAAAGTGAGCCACAGTGTAGATTATCAGAACACATTTAAATGAATGCTAATATAAATACAGATGCATCTTTTTTTTTCTTTTCCCTACTAGTGTTTATATAACGAGACACAAGGAGGAGTTTCTTTTCTTTCAGCTCTGTATAATAAATTCTTTAAGAAGCTATGAGGATGGGCTGTATTTTCTTTAGCTTCTGAATGCCAGCCAGCACACTAGGGGCAGTTAAATAATAAATAATAACAAATATTGAGTTTATTGACTCTTGAACCTTTGAATCAATCAATTAATCATGATATTATGGAAAGATCAAAGGGATAAAATTCTAAAACTCACCGCAAGATGCAAATGGATAAATCTCTCAGCAGGAATAATTGCAAATCATTTTGATCAAATAAAAAATGATGATCACTTATGCTCTTCAGAGCCCAATAACTAAGGTTTATTTAAATGCTACAAAGTACATTCAGGATCTAATGATCTCCTAAACAGTTCTTGTTAGGACCAAGCATTGTGGTCCAATTATTCTAAAGAGTAATGCCACAGATGCTGAATTGATGAGTATTATCTGGCTTTAAAGGGTAATTTCCCCCTTTACCTCGTCGTATTTGGATATTTCTTACAACCAGTCCAGTTTCTCCTGTGGTAAAATTGACTTTCCTCTTCCTGGCCCCTGTTTTATTTAGCACTAAAATAAGAAATGTTATATGAACATTTTGGTTAATGTACAAAAAACAATGTCATTGGTATTAGAAGAAAAGAGTGAGTCACCAGATGGGCATGAAACCCCAGGTCAGAGCTTGCAATATACAATAATAACTCTCAGCTGTAATAATGAGCAGAAAGGTCTCCCACATGGCTGCAGGACTCCATAATAATCGGTGCTGAAGGTTTACAATGCCTAGTATGGGTTTGTTTTCCGGGTTCATTTGTTCTTCCCTTGAGGAGTGTGCCAGGTGTGGTCAGGACCCGAGGAGACTTCCCCACGCCCTGGGGGTTGCTGTCCAGAAAACCCTCAGGAGTTTTGCACATGATGTGGTCTTTCCAATAAGCCCATGGAACACAAGGAGCAATCACATTCAAACAGTTTCTTTTCAATAACTGGTAAACTGCCTTCAAGAAGTACCTGTGGTTCTGTGGCAGTCAAGCTATAAATAAAGGCATATAGAAATCTTATGTAGAAGTTCTTCAGAAGTCTGTAGTTATGGTTGAGGCTTAGGCGTTGTGTTCTGAACATATTGAATTCATTTGTTCATTCATTGATTCATTAATTCACTCAAATACTTGCTGAATATCTATTATGTGCTAAGTATTTTAGATTCAAAAGCATGATTTTTGATCACTGTATGTACAAATTTGTGGGTGGGCCATCTCTTAGGGTTGAGTGTTATTTTCACATCCATCATCTCCTTTAATCAATTGTGTCACATGTAAAATGTATATTATGTTTTAAGATAAGAGTAGCACAGTTCAGAGATGCCATTAGTTAATGTCAGAAGATGAATTTAAAATACTTCTCCTGCCTCTTTCTTTTGGCACCCTTTCTTGTAAATAATAGTCTGTATCCCCTTCCTGTATTGACTTTGTTTTTCTCAGGTGGAGAAATTTTGTCTAATCAATTCTCTCTCTGGTCTATGTTTCATGCATAATTAAAATTTGGATATAAAATATTAGACTGGACTATAATTTCAGCAATTCATCAACCCTATTCAAACATCTTGGAACTCCGGTAAACTGGTGGGCACAATGTCATCCTCAGGGGTCCATCAATTCCACTGGCAATTTTATTCTTGGGAGCTGTTTGGTGTTAGTCTCTGACTCTGTGCCATAAATACTCTAAGAAGTGGATCTGCTTTTGAAGATGATTTATCTCCTCCTTTTGTGGTTGTTCCTTCCAGTATGCTTCCCAAAAGCACTTGCCCATGTTCACTGTAATTGCACGGAGAGTTGGTAATGTCTGTAGGGATCTCCTAGCCCAATGATAGTGCAAGGCTTTGAGCTCTCAACAATAGAACATCCTGCTACAGTATGCATGAGGCTTTCTACACCTGTTCTAGGGCTTCTCTTACTGAGCACTTTCTGGTGGGTTTATCTCAATAATCCCAAGATGCTCCTACAGTGGTACCACCTAACCCTTTGCCATGGGTTCACTGTGTCACATCAAAACTTTGTATGTTGAAGTCCTAACCCTCAGGACCTCAGAATGTGACCTTATTTGGAAATAAAGGAGAGCAAGGTAATGGGCAAAAATGAGAATCAAGACGTGTCATGCACAGGTACAAATTCTCAATGTTGGATGTGATCTTAATGTATGTATAAAATATACCAACAAAATCAATTTAAAAATTCACATATTAAAATGATTGGAAGAAGTTTGGTTTGACCCTGAGAGTTACAGGGGCCTCCAATCTTCTGAATGAATGGTTGTGATCCTCCCAAGAGACACCCTTTCTTGTTATTCATTTTTCTCATGCAGTACATGTCAAGCCTAGAGACCTTCACATAAATATTGGTGATGTCACAGAAATGACTTAAAGACTGAAATACCTTCATGATGTGTATGTTTTGAGGAAACTGTTCTTAGGAATTTTCCTTAAAGAATGTAAAACTTTTCAAGGTTCTGGATTGAGTGCTGTTTGAAAGAGTGCTATCTGACGTCCTTTTAGTGAAGAAGAATGCATGAGTCCTTGTGAAAATTAAAATTAAAGTTATCTTGGAAAGAAAAACCAAAGTTTTAAAGCTTTGTAATCTATATCTTTGATGTGCAATCTCTTTTCTGGAATTTCTATATTTCTGATTCAATAAAAATTGCCATCAGCTGATGACATCAGTGATGACTATGATCTTTTAACAGAAATATATTCAGTAAGGACTGAGGATGTAGTATGTGCCTGGCACACACAGACCCTCAGACTAAACCCCAGCAATGTGAAAACAGAATGAAAAAAGTAATGTTTACTAAAGAGTAGAAACCTTAGCACTGACAAGTCACTTTGCTTAAATAGATGTTTTAAAGTTAATGCAATCGGCAAATTAAGGTTGGATTCCATCTGTGAGCAGTGCTGATCTCACTCTAACACAGTACAGTGTATTATATGTGAGATTGTGTGCTCCTTTTAGAAAAGGGTATTCCTTTGATAAAGCTCCATAGAAAACACATTTTCTTTTCCTGATGCTCACTACTTTGGAATAGGCATGTATACAGTCCCTTGAGTCAGTCATTTACTTCTGGGGAAAATAACTGGAGACTGTGATGATGTTATGATGTAACACAGTGTCCCTCAAATTTCAGTGTGCGCAATCAATGTGTTGTCATGAGAACCAATACAATAACTAGAAAAGACTAAAGCTTAACATGAAGTTATTAGTTACTAATAAGACACAACTCCTAAGGGTAAAAAGATCTCTATAGAAAAAAAGAAAGGCAAATATAGGGACCAGGCTTACTGATGGAGCTGAAGTGGAGGACATAGGGAAAAGACAAAGGTGTAAGAGCATTCTCCTTCCCCAGGGTCCCCACAGCACAGACATACCTCTTTGAAGGGGGTGTCATTGAGGTTATCAAGTGTTGCCGAGAGATCAGGATGCATGTCCCAGGCCAAAGCATTCACAAAGCCTGTAAGGGGGCTAAAGATCTTACAGTTACACAAATGTTGGGATATGTACACTGCCTCAGTAATTTCTAGTATTTTGGGCAAGATTTTTGGATCTTGCAATAGGAAAATGTGCTACATTTATGTAAACTTTATACAGAATGTTTTATTTTCACATTTAAAAGTTAAGCCCAACCTGGAAAACATAGTGACCTTGTAAGATCTTGTCTTAAAATTAAAAACAAAAGGCTTACTCAATTAAGTTATATGCTTACAAAGAATTAGGAATGTGTGCATGTATGTTTCCAAATACTTTTATTTCAATTAAGATTGTTATCGTAATAACAACATTTAAATGAAGGGAATGTAAAGCCTTGAAATATTAGTGTAAAGAGAGAATTGTATTTAAAAAATATAAAAATTTTGAATGCCAGAAATCTGGAAAAGAAAGTAGCCTGAAAACCCTTTCGAGTTTGTATTCATGCTAAATAGAATACAACAGAAATTCTTTGAAATATACGATTATATTTATGAGGAAATAGAAACTGCCAGGTCCCAGGGACAAAGAGGGAGATGTAAATCAAAGAAGTAGGAATTATCGTGAATACTAAGCTTCCCTGGATGCTGGACCACAAAGAAAGCTTTAATACTTTCAAGGGAAGGAAAATGAGCGTTGATCTGTACAGCCAGAATTTGAAAGAAAATTTTCCTAATGCCTAACTTTTGATAGGCTGAACTTTCTGTACAAAGGCAGACTAAGAAATAATCCACACACCAACATGGGTGGACAATGAGAAAGTGTACGTGAGTGAAGGAAAAGAAAAGTCTCTGAGAAAGTGAAATTCAGGATTTGAAATTTGAACACCAAAATGTGTGTGGAGTGCGCACACTCCAGCCACTGATTTAATAAAAATTGCCATCCGCTGATGACATCCCCTGGGTGCTGCACAGAGACAAAGGTGAAGCCACTTTGGAGATGTGCACCTTCACCCCTGTGGCAAAAGACTGTAGTAGAACAGAATTTGCTGGAGATTAGCTCACAATCTAAGGTTGCAAAACAGATGAGGAAGCAGCACACCACGAGTGAGTCACCTGGCACAACAAACAGGAGGACTGGTTACACAAGCTCTCAGACAATGGAACACTCAATGGAAATGATAAATGTAAAAAGCAAGCATTTAAATAATAATAAAAAATCAGATTCAATGAAAAACCAGACATTTCTGAAAATGAATCAAGTAAAAATCCTAGGAATGCATTTACAGTTGCAAGGGAGGAGGAAGCAATGAATAATTTGCAAGGAGAATGCTTAGTGTAGTGTGACAGCTGATTGTGCCAACCTAAGTAAGAAGTGCTCAGCTGCACTGGGTCAAGATAGTTCTGGGTGGGCCGGGGATATAGCTCAGTGGTTCTGGTGCCTGTGTTGCAAGCCCAAGGACCCGGATTCAATCCCTGGTAACCACATACAATACTGGGCATGGAAACTCATGCCAAGCAGCAACCAGTACCACATACCACAGTGCCGGGCGTGGTAGCTCACACCTGTAATCCCAGCACTCGGGAGGCAGAGGCAGGAGGATTGCTGTGATGTGAGTTGGAGGCTGAACTCAGGGCCAGCCTGAACTACAAAGTGAGACCCTGTCTCAGAAAAAAAAAAAAAAAAGATAGTTCTGGGTATGGCTGAGGGATTGATTGAAAGACTCACTCTGGATGTGAGTGGGGACAGGCCTAAGAGGGAAACAGAGAAGAAAGTCTGGCCTCTGCTTCTCTCGAGGAACTCTTGTGTTCACTTTTACCTTGGACGTGACTCCTGGCTTCCAGCACAGCCCCTCATACAACTACAGTGAGCTCCAGACCTTCAGCTCAATCCTTGGTTTTCCACTGCTCAGACAGCCCTTTTTTACCTTCTACATCAGACTGTGGGTGGCCATTGTAAGCCAATCTTGAAAATTCTTATAAATTTGTATATCTTGCACTAAGTCTGTTTCTCTAGTAACCACTAATACATCTAGTTAGGTTCTTTCTCTCTCTCCCTCTTTCTTTCTTTTTCTCTTCCTTCCTTCCTTCTTTCCTTCTTTCTTTCTCTCTCCCTTTCTTTCTTTCTTTCTCTCTTCCTTTCTTTCTCTTTCTTTCTTCTTTCATGTGTGCAGTACTGGAGACTGAACTCAGGAATTTCACACTGAGCTAAATTTCCAGGCCTTTTTATTTTCAGTATTTTAAATTTTGAAACACAATTCCAGTAAGTCCCTACCACAGGTTGCTCATACTGGGTTTGAACTTTGTGTCCTCCTCCCTCAGCTTCCTAGAGTGCTGGCGTTACAAGTGTGCTCTACTATGACTGGCTTACTTTAGTAAATTTGGATGTAGGCAGATATGGCCAATGAACTCATACATGGCATTGTCTCTTCTTTCTGTTCTTTTCATGCTCTTATATGGCATGATTACACAGTGAAGTCAAGATTATCCCAAATAGTATATCCTACTGAGGTTTGAAAAGCTTGGTCCACAATCCTTGGAACTCAGACAACACAAGATGTATGCCAGGTAGGAAAGAGGATATTGCCATCCCAGAACTTATGGAATTCATAAGCATTCCATAAAATCATAGAAATTCATGCTCACACAGGATATGCCATGACTGGGATAACAGTAATGTTAAGATTTTAATTGATAAAGATGTAGTGAAAATCCAGAAGTACTGGTTTACCTGGAAATGAGACAGTGGTAGTGGTAGATCTGACAACTGTTCTACCTCTTCATTTGAGAGAAGATGCTGAAGCTTTAGGAAGTACATCATATCCTAGTGAGATTTTATTCTCTGAGAATTTTTTTGTGAAAAAACAACTATTTTATAAGGATATTTCAAGAATTCTTGTGCAAGTAGTATTCAAGCAAGTAGATTTTCCTTAGAGCATATGCAGAGTTCTGTTCAAAGAACTTTTCACACTCCAGATATCTGAATAAAGCACTAAATATTTACTTCCTCTTTCTCCAACTATAAGACCTAGCTGGAAAATAATCAGCCTTGAAAACTAGACATCAAACAGACCAGCCCCAACCAATCTATCTCTGCCTTAGTTGCCTTATAGAGTAACCACTAAGCTAGAGAACAGTGATGGCAGACAAGACCAGAAAAGGCAGGCAGGGGCTGGAATTTCTGATTTCTACTTTTCAAAGTGGATTATTTCCCAGCTAGGCCTTATTTTCAGAGAAACATGGTTGTTGTTCCGAAAGGATATTGGTGAGAAGTTGAATATAAACAGCATTTAGGTAGTTATAGTACTAAGGCAAGAATTTTCAAAAGGAACACATAAAAAACAAATTTAGAAATATCAGTGATAAAATGAGATGGTCCAACATAGTTCTAAAGAGTTCCAGAAAGAGAAAAGAGAAAATAGTGGAGAGGCCATGTTTAAAGATGTAATGACTGAGAATTTTTATAGTACACATGCACATTACACATAACACATACACAGATTAAACACCTATCTGAGAAAAGTGTATATTAAACACTTAATGATATAAACAAAAACAAATAGAAAAAGAACTTCAAAACTTTGATGCAGGAAATAACATCTTGAATAAAAAGAAGTATAGAGAGAAAACATAAGTAATTCATAGAGAGTGAAATTTGACTGGTCAGTAAACATACAAGAAGTGTTCTGTTTTACTAGTTACTCCCCAAATTTAAATTAAAACGATGACAATACCCCATTATATTGATGGTGAGGGTAGCAAAAATTAAAGCCTAGTATCACACACATCACATCAAATCAGTTGGAGGATTGCTGGTAGGTAAATAGGATGGCCATTCTGAATAACTAGTCGGAGATATTAAATAAGTTGGAGACACACCGACACTGTGACCTAATAATTACACTTGTAGGTAGGTGCTGGAGCCTCTGCATTGTACACACCATAGACTTGGGTACTGTGTGGCCTTTCACATCCCACAGAAACTCTCATAAATGTGCACGGAGCTATTCAGGAGAAACAAAGTGTGAGGGAAATCCTGGAGATTTGAGGATTATCTTCATTAAAAGTTGTCTGTCTGGTTGCACTCTAGTTTCAAGAATTTGGAATTGAAAGTTATAGATACTTTTGCTATCGACGTAAGAAACATAATATATGACTTGTCAGAAGATGTATACTGAAGGAAAGAATTGTCGTATATCCAAAGAATAAATATACATTGATATGTTTATGTAAAAATGTAAAATCATGAAAACAAAATGCAATCTACCCTTACTTTGTAAGGTCTTTCTATTTCTGCAAAATAAAAAAATAATTTCTGGATATTAGAATATTCTCAAGCCCAAAGAAAACAGATCACCACTTTTGTGGTTTATATAAGAAGCTGAATTAGCTTCTAGGCTCAGGTATTTTAGTTCCAGTTTAGTTTAATTATGCAGGTCTTTTAGTTCTTGAATGCCTGGCACATTTGACGTTTGAATGTCCTGTGAAAAGCAAGGAAGTTCTTTGGGTGGGAAGCTGCCTAGATAAGGACAGTCAGTGTCCCTGAGCTGTACCCAGGAGATCCCATTTCACCTGCTTCTGCACTAACAACCCTCCACCAGGGGCCAAGAACCACGGCTCCATGTGACTCGGCTTAAGTGCTTTCTCTTTCCTGAACAGCTCTTTATTACTAATTATTTTTCTGTACCTTCTATATTGTGTGACATTTATCCTATCACATAGCAGTGAGCTTCTTACATATCTCTTCTTTCCTCCTAACCTTAGTTTCCCAGAGGACCAGAAGCGCAACTATTTTATATAACCAGAGTCTAGAGATGCTCAATGAATGTTTGTTATGTGAAAACTAATTTCATCAAATCTAGCATTTTAGGTTTGAGCTTCTAGCTTGTCTCTGGACTGCTTGTTGCTTATTCCTCTGCTGTCTTCTCAATGAAAGCTTCTATTTGTAAAAGGATTTTTTAAGAAAACCTCTTTAGGAAGTCATCTCCAGCTTTAAAAAAAAGTCTCCTGTGTATAGTTGGTGCCACAAATTAGTCTGCACCAATTGAATGTCTTTACCTCAAGAGATATTAGGGTAAAGAGAGTCATGTTGGGGAAATATGTAAATATATCCTGCCAACATTTAAACATACATTGGAAATTTGAATTCTGTGTACATGCTTCACCCCTCTGTAAGACGGGCATTCCATTTTTCCTCTTCTTTTGTCAAGTCTGTCCAGTTTAGACCACTTCTGAGTCAGCATCCGTCCTTAGACCCTGCAGATGTAGGTGAGACTCAACATGCTGAGGTGCACGGACTAATGGGAGGGACGGCTTTATAAACCGAAATAAGACTTTCCACAATCTGTTGATTGCAAATGGCATTAATGGAACCAAAAGAGAAATCAAGGCGATTCATGAATAGATTTATAGATTTTCGTTTTTCTGCATTTTAATTATACTGGCATTTTAATTGCATTGTAATTGCATTTTAATTGCATGGATTTGTATAAATCAAAAAATAATTAGAGTTCTGCAGCACTACAGGCAACTAATTTATGCATATAGACCTTTAAGGATGTGTACATAAGAAACAATTTTCCAGGTCTCACCATGCCAGGTTCTTTAAACTCATCCTTGATTTAAGGTATGGCTGTCTAGAGTGGCGCGTCTTCATGCTTCTCTCTGTGACAGTGAGACAGAGCTGGAGCTTGAGGGTACTGCTTGGTATGCTTGGGATTCACAGCTTGGAAAGTTTTTTAAATATTAAAAAATACATTTAAAAAATACATATTTTCTAGCTTAGGACTGTGAAGTTTCTGGGCTCTGCTTGCATGTGGGTGGGAAGGACAGAAGATGAGTCACTAAATTAGGGCGACAGAACCAATGAATTTTTAACAGTATTCTTGGCACAGGTTATCATGGCAAAGCGTATGCACAATGTAGGGGCCATTCATTCAACAAGCATTTATTGAACGCCTACTGGTGTCTGGCACCTCTGAGATATGTCCCAACCTGTTTCGTAGCTCATTTGCTCAAAAGCTATTTGAATTTTCTAGTCTTCAGTTTCATCTCCTTGGCCAGTTATGGCCTGGACTCCCCCTTGTATCCTGATTCTTTGCTGTTTCTGAATATGTCTCGTCCTTTATCTACCAATGTCCCAGACATTGCTTAGAGGCAGGTTTAATACCTAAAAATTACATTTTTATCTTTTTGGAAAGGAAAAGGCTGAAAAGCTTACTTATTATGACTGTACTGCTCCCTTGCCTTGAGATTTTTGGCACTAAATGCTTTTACAAGTAAAAGGGTCCAGTTGTGAGTTCATTTCTGTCCTTCCTTAACTCAAGGCCTGGACTGGAGTCACTCCTTCTGCTTGCTCTTCTGGATACTCCTCCTTCTACACATCTGGAATTCACTGTAGTCCTTCCAAGCATCCTGTGTAGAATTAATCCTTCCTATTTGCTTCTGTAACAAAGTCTCTGTCCTTTTGTTTTGTAACACTTAGGTTGGAGTTAGATTCTGTCAGTTCCTGCAGATTGAACACCCTGTTTTATGTAGTAAGGAGCTACAAGAAAGATTTGGATAATGTAGAAGTTTGTCTTATAACTGGAGACTGGACTTCAGAGAGCAATATCTTGAGGTATTTGTGCGTGTGCCCTTACACACACATGTGTGTGTGGTGTATGTGTATGTGTGCATGTGTACATTTCAAGCCCTTAATAGACTCACCAAGAAATGTTTAATTGCATAAAAACGTATCAGTCAACATTTTCATGGAAATTTGTAGGCTCTATTCTGGGCCATGGGTAGATTTCTGGTCATGTTATTTTGTGAGGTATTTTTTTGAGCCAGGGCCTCAGGCTAGCCTCAAGTTACTATGTAGTCCAGGCTGGCCTCGAACTCATGATTATCCTCTTGCCTCACCACCCTGAGCACCCATCAAAGACATGCTTTTTGGAAAAGCAAATTCACTGGATTTTAAACTGTTTTGAAGTCAGATGGCTTTCTGGGGTTTAGAGACATGGTCATTTCTAATGGTCATATGAAAAAAAAATGGAGAGAACAGTGTATCTTCTCTGGACATTGTGCTTAGGTATACCTGGGAGAAAATAGAATCCAAGCAGGAATACGTCCCATTTAAATGAGGTAGAGTGTATTAAAAGACTTGTGTCCTTTGTAAATAATCAGAGTAAGGTGGCTCCAGGGGCCTGCCAGTCTCAGCTTGACCAAAGCTTATTGAGGCCTTATCTAGACACAATTTCATCTCTGGATCCAGGGCTATGGTGTTTGCATTGGCGTAGACCAGCGAGGTGAACTTTTACAGCTTTCAATGTTAACAAACAGCCGCTGCAGCACATAGGCCATAGTTTTGCCACCACTAGTTTAAACCAATACGTGAGTTGGGGTAATGCTAGCTTCTCTTACAAATCGATCCCATAAGGCCAATATTGGAAAAACAGTAGAAGTGTATTTCTTGCAAAGGTGGTTGTACAATGCAGAGGTTTATGGTTGTGGCCATCTCTCTCAACAAATAATTAGGACTAGAAATACTTAAATAATTCTTTCTCAGTATTAATGATGCAGATTTAAAGAGTTTATAGCAAAAAGTAAGCTTCTTTCTATTCTGAACCTCCTTGGAGATAATTGCAGATACCAGAAACCCTTCACTTCCAAAGATATTTTGTGAGGATGCTGAATCTCATTTTCTTCTTAACTTTTTTCCTCTACATTTGTAGATCAGTAGTGTTTAAGTTTTATTATGCAAACGAAACTCTAGAAGAATCTCTTAGTAATACAGATTGCTTAGTCCTTTCTCTGTGGATCTGGCTAAGTTCAAAGAATCTGTTCAAGAAATCTGGGTAATTGAAAAATCAGATGATTCTAAAACAGGTGGTGCCTGGCCCCTACTTTGGAACATCGTTTTACAAAATAGAGTCTGACTATCTTGGGAGCTGATCTGCTTGTGTATGGAATCTGTCACAATGTCATATCCCCTCAACCAGCCTTTGGCCTTTCCTGGGAGCACCTTTCCTTTCCATAGTGAAGCACAAGGGTCCTTCAATTTCAGTTAGTCTGAGGATCTGGATTTGTTTCCCAGCCTCTCACTGACTGCCCTACTGCTGAACTGTAGAGTGTCATTACCTAAACTGAGAAAACTCAACTTGTTTTCTTTCTCCACTCTGACTATATTTAACACCTATTTTCTTGTATATTATAAGAAATAAATATATTCACACCGCCATAGTTTTGATAGGTGAAAATAACTTAGACATTATTTTAGCTAATCTGTAAATAAGGAAACTGAGGCCCAAAAAGATTAAAAAATTTGTTCTAGGTCACAAAATAAATTAATGGTACAGCAGAGTAGAAGCCCATTTTACTAATTCTGCATTGGGTGTTCTTTCCTCATTTCACTGATGGCTAAAATCTCAGTCTTTGGAAATTATTCAAATAATTTCCATCTCCTTGTCCACTTTTCACCTTCAAATATATCCTCTGGGCCCGTCTATCTCCCTCTCTTATGGGCTGAACTTGCCCTAGTTGGCTGTCTTTCTCATGTAGTAATAGTGTGAATTATTCCTGAATTCTCAAACTTGGCAATATCTTATCTACTTGAACTTTATGTCACCAAATATAAAGCAATTTTGAACTAAAAGGGCGGTGGTTACTTTAAATCTCTGTGGGGACACAGGAGCTCACAATTCTTATTCTCAGCTTCCTCAAACAAAGACCCAAGGAACAGTACAACCCTTATTATTTTCTAGGGTTGGGGGAGGGTTGAGGTCAAGCTGAGGTTGCTTGGCTTGCAATCTCATCCTGTCTCTCTCCTCCTATTGACAAGTCATCAGGATGGTTTATAGATTGCCATCTCACTTTAAAGACTATTTGCTGAGGGTTTGAGACATTTATCCAATCTCAACAAACTCAAGGGACCTGATTTAAACCCTGCATTATATATTATCCATTTTTTTTAGATGAAAGGAACAATTTTAATGGAGAAAGCCTACTAATCAGGCCAGAGAATAGGAACTGCTTTGGTTTATACAATGTATTGAAATCATCTACATTGACTTAATGTTTTTATGGTTTTACAAGTTTAATATTTTAACCTGAATATAATTCTTAATAACCTTTATCCCCAAACTTGTATTCTTCTATTTTTCAATGTCCCAAGAAGTTAGCCAGGAAAAATATCAGCATGTCTTTGGAAAGCTTGTTTGTCCTAATGAAAACAAGGATTCCAGGGGAAAAAAAGGCGTAGTTTCTTAAATAATTACAGAAACTTCCAAATGGAAATTGAGTAGTTACATCAAGATTACATGCACTAGGGTAGGACTTTTTCCACACTTCTAACATTCAGATACTATGTTCAGGAAAGACATTTACTGGGGATTTGAATCCAAATTATGAGAAATTAGTATGTCTAAGCCTTTACACATATATAGTTTTGTATTTATATGATTAAAACTGTTGGTAATTAATTCTGATTTCATAACAGATTTACCTGCAGTCTTTTTAGCAGGTATTTATAGTAACCTCATGATAGGTACAGGCTGGAACATAATGGGATTCTTTTTATCCATCTTAATGTATACAGTAGTTGGTAAATCAACTTCCCTTGACCTGTAAAATATACAAAAGACGTTATTTTGACTATGTGCATTATTGCTGGAATTTTGCATCCCTGCAACAAGTGTGCAAAGATGGCATTAACTATGTAGTAAGGAAGGGACAAATTATCTAGGAATGTGTGCAAGATAAGAACCTGGCTGTACACATCTGCTCTCATTACCTTGCGCATCAGTGCTCATAATTTCTAAAGATCACAACCATGCCTTGCTATTTCTAGTTCATTCACTTTCTTTGAGGATTATGGCTATTTTTCTGACATTTTCTTTCACGTATACATTCTTTTCTCAGCCTAGTCAAAATAGATGTTACTTTTCCACCCATATGCTTTTTATACTTATCACATATTCTGGCTGGTTTTGTTTGGATTTAGCTGGCTTGGGAGACTAAATGATTTTATTTTCCAAAGGTCATATGCTGATACATAACCAATAAAAATAGTTAGCTGCAAAGAATTCTTTGCACTCACCCTAAAATATTCAGTTTAGTTTTGGTCTTTTAAATTCACTACTGAAAATCAACTGCCTCTAGGAATTTCAATATTATATTACAGTATAGCAAACTATCTAGTATCACTAATGACCTATTTAAGAATGAAATGCTTTATTTTTTATGGTTTTAGGCAATTGCTAATTTTGATGGAGTCCAGGCATCATTTACAAGAAGGCAATTAATAGTTCCCTGAACGGACAAATCACTAGCCAGGTCATAAAAATCATTCACTGTTTTGTTCTTTGGGCTGTACATAAGGCATCTATACATAAGGTACATCTATTTTTCCTCAGCATTGCACTTACAGTATGAAGATGCTTGCAAAATTTTAACCAGTGCCATTGTGGTTATTGTTATAGTTTTGACCAATTTCAGAAATCTGGATATTTATTTGTTATTTATTTATTTATGTTCTACTTATATCTTTCAAAAAATTTACTAAGATTTTTTTAAAAAATCATACTGGGATGAATATAACATTCCATTTGAAAATTCCCTCTTGTAATCTTATTTTCTGGAAAATTCATTCAAGCAAAAGAAGTAATGATGGAAGAAATTACTCAGCATATTTGTTTTGGCTGCTCATACTGATCCAAATTTTGGGGTAAAAGTTATATCAATATTTATATTTGAAATATCATAAATATATACTGTCAATATGCCCCATTTTAACTAACATAAAATTGATCTTAATGCAAATGTATTTGTTTTGTTGTTACAAATATCAAACACCTTGGGAATGGGTGGGAGAATGCTGGAGTAGGGGAGAGAAGAGGATTAGGTGGACAGGGTTGTGATCCCATACGGAAAGCAGATAAGAAGAAATGGCATAAACAAGTAGCATTAGGAGAAAAATAGGCCATAATGAGTCGCAGAAGATTTCGCAAAAATGGACTACATGTGTGTGTATGTGTGTGTGTGTGTGTGTGTGTGTTTGTGTGTGTGTGTTTCAAGGTGCTCTAGGGTTCTCTTAGGGTTGCTGTAGGAGGGAGGGGTGTATATAATCCAGTAATTAAAAGAAGTACCTTGAGTTCATATCCAAGATCTGTACCTGATATCTAAGTAGATTCAGGAAAAAAAAACAATTTTTTTCCCAGAGCTATTTATTCTTATTTACTTTTGCACAGAATCCCTATGGAGAAAATGACAATAATAATAGCTGCCATCTTTCATAAGTGGTGGTATGTGCATGGCACAGACCTAAGTATTCCATTTGCATTACCTTTTCAGAACGTTGCCTCCTTTATAGCTGAGGAGACAGACTCTAAGCTGGGGGTAATTTCCTGAAGAAGTTCAAATCCAAATATTTGGGTCCAGTGGCTGAAATTATAAACCAAATATGTTTGATCCAAATTCCAGACTTACTTGTATGTGATGCTTCTTAATGTGAATGAAAA
The DNA here is from genome assembly GCA_004026965.1 of Petromus typicus. Classification (NCBI taxonomy): domain Eukaryota; kingdom Metazoa; phylum Chordata; class Mammalia; order Rodentia; family Petromuridae; genus Petromus; species Petromus typicus. The sequence continues at coordinate 79,870 of PVIR01000453.1, forward strand.
AACCAGTGGAGATGGATGGAGAGCCATGTACAAGGGTTAATTTGGGAAAAGGTATATCTGGTGGGTAAACTGGATGTCTGCCATATACTCACATAGACAAATCTCTCCTTAAATTATTTACAATGAAATTAAGATAATAGGCAAAGAAAGTTTTTAGAACAAGGATTTCCATAACTTGTGGTAATGCATAAGAAGGAAATGGGAATATTTGGCCAGGACCCAATTCAAACATATTTGGATTAAGACAATAATAAATATTTCACAATATATAACATACAATGCTAGGACTCATGCTCAATGTAAAATAGGGTGAAAGGGGAAAATGTTGAGATTGTAACAAAAAAGTAAGGAAACAAATTTTATGTATATGGGGGGGTGGTAGGGTGGGTAGGGCTATGGGAAAAAATGAGAATTAAGTTGTGTCTTATACTGGTACAAATTCCCATTATGGAGTGCAATCATGACGCGTATATTTAATGTACCAATAAAGATTTTTTAAAAAGACAATAATAAATAATCAAACACACACCAACAAAAGACTCCAACCCTTTCATTCTTTGAGTTGTGGCAATGAAAGGAATCTCAGGATGGGGGCATCCTTGGTTAGATGAGATTTTGGAAACTGTTATTGTCTTGGGCATCCCATTTGGTTCCTGGGCTTTACACCAAACCTGTAGCCATGAATTAATCTACTTCAGTTTCCTAACTCTGTCCAAGTATGAAAAGCGCATGGAGCCTCTGGAGGGAGCTGTTTCTGGAAGTCTTTTTACTGAGTTCCCAGGTGGTTTGCCTCCTCATATGGTCTCTGTGGGCTACTGAAGCTGGATTTGGGAATATGGTCTGAGGGGAGGAAAGAGCAAAGAGACAAAAGACAGGGAATCCGTTGTTATGGCAATTTAGTCTTCCTTTCTCCATTATAGATTCCCAGGGGATTAAGAACAACTTTCATTGCTTATTTTTCTTGGTTCCTGATGGTCCAGGATGTGATGATCCAGGATGTGGTTGTGGTGTATGTCAGTGTGATTATTTGAAAATTTGAGTTTGAAGCCAATATCACTAAAAATTCTCAATGGGACACATTGCCTAAACATTTTCAGATTTAACAGAGAAAGAAGTAGGCTCATTGTTTCAGTATGTTTGTGATTAAGTTGTAACTTTTATACATGATCCACAGATAGTATCATTAAATTGTGTTGTCTAAGGGTTTTTAGTTTGCAGGATATACTTAAAAAATTAGGTCTATAAAATGGATTTTCTAAGCTCTAACCCCTAAACAACTTTCTTCTTCATAATGCCCCAAATTTCATGCTATACTTTTAATTTATGGTAAAGACTTTATTATCCAATATGTTGGAAGATGAGAGTGGCATATCAGTTAAGACTTCCACTTATCTGAGCTTTAATTTCAGTTAATTTCCTAAACTTCACACTGTACTTAATGTCCTGTCTGCCACATGAAGCAGAAAATTACAGATGTCCTCTGAATGGTTATTTAAATGTAAGGAGTTTCAACAACTCCCTCAGAGAGATCATGAAATGAGCACATAAAAACCATCTCCCATTTCAAAGTGGATTTTGAAAACCCCAAATACCCTACAACATATCCTGATACCAGGCAGGAAAATAAAATTTTACTTTCAAAATAATTAGGATGGAAAGTGACATGGCTTGGTTGACAGAGGAGAATAAACTGCTGTCTGGCTCTGAGATGTATATGAGGATGAAGCAGAGTGGGTCGAGGGCGGAAAAGGAGGGTCACACTCTAAGATCATCACCGGAGACCATCTGTTGTGATAAAATTTCCTGATTGGTGTTCAAAAGTGGAGCAAAATTTATTTCAGAGGACGAAGAAAAGCCAGTCTTTCGAACGCTCTATGTGCTAAAATGCCAGAAACTTGGCTTTGACAAGAATAGAAATGTTCTGTTCCGTGACTTTCAGAGTTAATTTTTTTCTTCATTTGCAGTCAGGAGGAATTACAAAAACCTTTTCTATCAGATTTGCAAATATCAATAAGTTACCCATCCTTTTTTTTTTTTCTTTATCAGCTTGCCCTTGTGATAGGCGGCACACAGTAAAATGAATAAATTCAGCATATTTTCCTGTTCACCAAGCATAAATTATTACTAACTGTGGTGAAAGGCTATTTGAAAAGCTGTTTTCTTTTATGGCAGAGCCTTCTTTTATCTGTAAGTGATTCTGTTTGAAATCAAAGTTGATATTGTCTTATCTCTGTGACCTCAGGAAACTGAACTGTGATGACATATTTCCATTCTACAGAGGGCAATGAGAGGATTCAGGAATAAACTGAATAAACTGTACTAATCTATTCCTGTTCTTGGCTCAGATTCCCCGTCTTTGAAATATAAGGAGAATTACCATAGCATTAGTATGTGATGTGACACCATCGCATATTATCTGATGACTCGGTTTTAACTGTCTGGCTTCAGCGCTGGGTGGGGGAGGGGATGGGAGGTGATGTCTAAGGTCCCTTCCAACTGAGGTTCATCACAGGCCTTTCATTCCAACACCCTTTGGTAAGTAACAGGAGCTATAGTGCCTTATAATTTGTGCTGCTGTCTCAGCTCTCGCACATTGTCATGACTTCTCTCAAAGAGACGCTGTGCTTCTCATACCTGAAAGAGTTGGAGCAATTTGATGAAGTATCAGTTTGAAACAGCACCAAAGAAATGTATGTATCCAAAGAGCATAGCTTTTATTCAGTGACAAATGCTCTGGCAATTCAGAAAGAGTTTTCCCGAGCGGCACATTGATTCAGTTCGCGTTTCGTCGGGTGCCCGTCTTCTCCATAGTATTTTCATCATAATAAAGTAGGCATTAAACCACCAAGTCAGCATGTAACATTCATATGCTATGTTGTACCATTTACCATTTTGCTATTTTCTTGATTTTTTCTTTCGACTTACATTTTAGCTTTGAAGAGTGCGATCATTTCTGAAAACGCACGTTTTAAATAAGGCAGCACTGGAGTGTGACATGTAACAACTCAGGCACTGGCACCAAAGAAAAGAGACTGGATATTTTGAACCTTGTGTTATAAGGCAGAGAGTGACACTGAACTGAGCCTCTTGGCGACGCGCAGAGCAGAGCGGACTAATGACCCGGCTCTGTAACGCCGAGGATGAGGACGGGGACGAGGACGCAGCGAGTACTTAGAGGAGACTGAGTCACTTACACAGGCAGCACGTGCGTCAGGGTGCGCAGGGAGACCGACTGGCTGACAAGCCGTGGTGGTTGTTCTCCCAGGGAAGTGAAAAGCATGTGAAAATTATTCATCCTCATATGCTAGGTCTTAAAATAGTCTGCAGTGCCGATCCATTTGGGAGACACATGCAAAACCAATTTTCTTTGTCAGCACGGCTGAAAGTTCAAAAGCCCCAGAACCCTTGGTTGTTGATGCCCAGAGAGAGCCTAAAACTCCGGGATTGACTTTGACTACCCTCCATTTTCTGCCAGAAGTAACTTCTTTAGTCACAAGAGTTTTGTTCCACAAGTGCCTTCTGTGGCACTTACCCTCAGACCCTTGTAACCTTTCACCTATTTTGTTGTCATGGCCTTTAAAGGGCATGAAGTGGTGAGGAATTCTCAGGTGAGAGCATCAGAAAACATTCTATGAGAATAACTGGAAGGTCACAGCGTCAGTGAGACGATGGGTAACTGGGCTTCTGGAAGAACAGGGTACACGGAGCATCGCTTTATAGGAGACTGATTCTGCTGGGTTGGGCCAACGTGCCAGGGGAGGTAGCTCATCTTTTTTTCTCATCTAGCATCACTGGCTTACGGGGTGGCCAAATGACACTCTTCACCCCTGAGTATGTTCAAGTTGGAAGAAGGAAAATCTGACTCCTTGGCTAGCCGGACCGCTAGAAATTACCATCCTTTAAAGAACACAGTTGATACGATAGGATAACTACTAAAAAGGAAACTAGAAGGCCATTAGCAAGAGGGAAAGGATATTGGGTGACAGATATCTATGGCAAGGTATTTTCCCACCTCTAATACCCCATCTCTTTGACCCAGTTCAATTTAGTTCCATATTTATTAAGCGAAAGATCTGTATAGGACATCATGTTAGGTAAGGCATTCTGGGGAAGATGTATTTCTGCACTTTGCTGCTAGTCATGGTGCAATTAGTGGGGCCATGCAATCTCGTGGCTTTTCACTGCGGGGTAGGGGTGAAGTACTACCACCTCTAAAATGCATTCTGGCACTGTTTTTGGATGATCTGATGCTTTCAGGAAAGCTGTGAACCAGGAACAACTTCGATGTTTCCTTATCTTTCATGTTTGTCTCTCTCTGGTTTGCTTTCACTGTCTAATGTTCGCTGATCTGCCTACCTTCTCCTTGTGTGATTTCAAGTATATAATATCACTAGAATATTATTCAAATGATATTATTAAGATGTTAGATGATTGGGGTGCTGGACAGATTTTAAATCTGGATTGTGGTGATGGTTGAACAACTTGTCAGCTGATTAAAAAATAATTCACTTTACAGTGAAAACAGGTGAAATTTATGGCATGAAAATTATACCACAACAAAATTGGTATTTAAGAAAGTTGTTGTTAAGTGATACTTGAAGTGGCACTCTTTTGGTTGGGAAAAACTTTCGGAAGTGAAAGAGTAAACTTAAGCAGTAGGACGGTGGATAGAGTTTTTGAACAGCCAGCCCACGGCACTGATGGTGCTGAGGCTAAAGTACAGCTCAGACATGCCTGGGAAGCTGACATTTGGATGGCCTGTCTTCACTCTGCTTCAGCAAGCTTGGGGCTTACTGCTAAAGTGTTTCCAGAAGCTGGTTCATGATTGACTCCGGGCACCTCACACTATAGGGTCTTTCCCTAGGAGAAGTAGAGAACAAGAGGTATAGGCTGTTGTTGGTGAGGAAAGACTACTATTTTCTGTCTTCTCATTCTTGCAATCTCTTCCCCTTTATCTCTGGAAGTTCTCTTGAAGAGAAACAGAGAAATGGAAATTTGAAGTGCTTCTTGATCCAGCCTATGGGTTTCTAGTCCCTGAAGTATACCACAAGGGAATGAATAATAAACCTGAAATTCCAGAGACTATGCATCATCTTAATTCAGAATTTCCCTTCGTCAAATGTTTCATCATTCAGTTGGTAGGATGATTTGTTTTGGCCGGTGGCTTTGTAGAACATCCACAATAATCATCTGTACTTATCCCAACCAGTGTTGATGAGTCCTCTTGGCTTTGGGGAATCCTGAACAACTCTCTCCATCTTAACTCTGTATTGTCTCTTGGTACTCCTAACACAAATGCCACTTCCTCCAAAAAGCTTTCCTTCTGGACTATTTCCATCCCACAACATTCTTTCATTTATCTGAACCTAACAATTACAATCTTCATTACACAATTTGATTATTCTGCTATCCTGTATTAAAAGGTTTGTTTCTCTTTAGACCTTGTGCTAGATTTTTGTTCTGATCTATAAAAGGAGAATCTCCTTCATTGCTGAGGCATCTCTCACAGCCTCTACACTGGGTTTGGAACTTTAAAAATATCCTGCTATTCTCTGTTGGTCTCCCTAAACATCCCTGAGATGGAATTTGTGGGAGGAAGATATTTATTGACTCCTCCTTTTAATGGAGAATGGAATTTCCTTTTTGTTCCCAAATAAGTGTGTACTGGAGTCAACTCTGACATTTTTCTCACCCTCCCAAACATGTCTGACCCTAAATAAATGAATGACTAATGCAGATAGTTAGGCTTAATAATCTTTTTGGAAAATTATAAAAAGATGTATGTATGTTTCCTAAAAGATAATGGGTATGTTTCTAACATCAACAAAAGAAACAAACAATTGGAATGGGGACTATTCTTTCTGCTCTATGGCTGTGAGAAACCTTCTTCCTCTTTTCTCTATTCTTATATGAGAAGGAATGTCCTATATTAGTGACAGTGATGGGGTAAGGCAGGCATTTTTGCTTTTCTGCTCTTTTTTTTAACCTATAAGTAGAGTCTAATAAAATCTCCCCTGTTGCATCAACTTATCTGTCCTTTATTTGGATGAAAAGAAATGAAGCCAAACAACATTGTTCAATCCAGCTTCCTCAGGAAGTTTAAACCTTTGGCAGGGAGGACTTTAGGGTTTTCAAAACCTATTAGTGAGGCCAGTATCTGGACTTTCTCTCAGATGTCTGTTCTTGCACGTCCACTCTGTTGACCACAACAACAGGGAGGATCAATGAGTGTTAGATTGGGCCCAGTCACTACCTTAAACCACTAAAATGAGATAAGTCCAACAAATCTGGTTGATCTGCAACTTTAGGTAAAATTTTACTGCAGTCTTAAGGAAGAGTGTCAGTGTCAGTGTCTGTGTATACACATCGGCCTATGGTATGGTTTCTCTTCTTCATGAGTATACAAGCAGCTCTGGTGAGATGTCAAAGTGCACCATCAAAAGTGCCAGATCTTAAAACATATAAGGACTTTGGGGGACCTGGTCAAGCTGTGCAAATATTTCCAATCTGTGGACATCTATGTTGTTCATCTCCTTCTAAACCTTCTTGGCTAATCATAGGCATTACTGAGTTCCCATTCATCATGTGGCAAAGTCTACAAGGGCAACATTTTCCATATTCTAGCTTCCCCCAGAAACAGCTGATGCAACATATTAGCAGCGTAATAGTAGAAGGAAGTGCTGTAGACCCAAAGCTAGTTACTATCACTTGCAGACATTAAGGATATATTTCAGCACACACCCTGTGATTATATATATTCCCAAGCATCACCCTCTTCCCCTTACATCTAATCACTCAAAATAGAGCCAATATCTCTCTAGCTTAGGAGGTTTTTGTCTCTTGCTATTTCCTATATTGGAAATATTTTCACCTTTTTTCTTCTAGTGGTAGGCTCACTCATGATGAGATTGTTCAGGATTCCTGTGAGGCCCCCTGAACAATGTACTTATTCTCCAGCCCAGAGCATTCTACAGGTAAATGGGACAGAAACTGTGGAACAGAGAACAGACCTCAGTGTGCCTCTGAAGCAGGAAACATTATTGCGCTTTGCTGGCCTTGAGGGTGACACACTTGTCTTGTTTTTAAATAAAACTCCACATTCATGAGCAAAAGTATACAAATACAGCAGTAAGAATAATGCTGGGTATGACCTCGGTATCTTACCAATGCTAAGTTCAGCAATCTTCTGTTTTCATGACAATGAAAAGTAAAATGCATCCTCTCCTCTTCGCTTCCATCTCCCAAGGTGGTGAATGAACTCAGGAATCTCTTTGATTTGGAATTAGCAGCAAAGTGAAAGAGTCTTGGTATGAAACAGGAGGGCTGGGACAGCCTGCTTTCTCTCCAGGTCCCTCAGCGAGCTCAGGGGTGACCTTTTGGCTCAGGAACTGGCCTGCTAGTTAAATGCAACCACTGAACAATCACTTTACAGGATTTCCTACTTATTAAAACTGGAGAGCAGCCACCAGGGATTGGAACATAAAGGTAATAAAAGAACACCTAATAAAAACTTTAAAATGTGTGCACACACATTCCCAGGCTGGTAGGTAGAGCAACCTTTAACCTCCACTAAACCCTTAAGAGTAGGATTTCAAGAAATGAAACTAGAGCTATAAAATCGATATTAGAGGATATTGTCAAACCCTGAGATTCCCCTCCCAGCCCAAATTGTTTTCCAAATGATAAAACAGGGATGCTGATTGTATCCAATTAATAGTTTCCATATATAAACATTAACATATTTAATGAAATGTGTTTTAGAATTTAATTTTAAATTCATGAATTAAGTTATATGCAGGACAATCAGGATGTAAGCTTTTATTATCTTGGATAACATATATCTGATAGTATGGAACAATTTGGCATTGTCCTTATGTATGAATGAATAAAAATATAAAAAGTATTTTTGGAAGACCTTCTAACATTGCCTTCTTGTGGTTTCTTCTTAGGTAACTTCAGAAGTGATCTTATTTTCAATAGAATGATCAGAATGTGTCGACGTTCCCTAAGTTTATTATATAAATGATTGATTTTTAAATATAAGTATTTTTTTTGCTGCTTAACATTCAGCCTTCTATTTATTTATTTTTAATTGGTACATGTTTGTTATTCAAAATGATTCCATTCATTATAGGGAGCTGGTATGTATGCATGATGTTTCTTACTGTTTTTTAAATCCCCTTAAGCAATTTTGTATACATTTTCAAATTTTCCTTCCAAGGAGAAATGCTGGTTCTTCTCATGTGGAGCACAGTGAGGCTGCTGGGGCCATGGTTAGCAGATTATTTCTGAGCATGAGAAGTTTAGAAAGAAGCCAACACAAAGGATATCAATTACTCCCACACTGGCCGAAGTGACTGGCCACTGGAACAGAACAGTGAGGAATTAGGTCCCAGAAGCCCGATTTTCTTTGTGCAAGGTGGCAGAATGTAGTGGAGAGAGGCTAGGCCCAGCAGGCACTAGGCCCAGCTTGCTCCCTCCTCTTCTACTGTTCTCTTTACATATATCCAATACGCATGCCTCAGCACCATCACTTGTGGAGTGGCTGTGTCTCTGGACGTATGTTAGGGGCAGGGGAGGCACATAATCTCTAAGCTCTGAGCTTTGACACTATGATTATTTGATTATGAGTCCAGAACAATTTGAAAGGCTCTCCTGGGGTCATTTATTTCATTGCCTTGTATTACAGGAATTTTGTTCCAAAAGCATTTGGAATAAATGGTAGCCTGGTCTGAGTCACTGACAGAATGATAACTCATTTAGGTAGTACTGCATATATGGACTTCTAACAGCTGTTACAGGAAGAAAAATCTCTCCCCTTTCCTGCTCAGAGGATTGAGAAAGGGATGTGACTGAAAAAATGATAAAGATTGTACTTTACTCCTTCCAATAAATCATACTCTATATCATGGTAAAGAGCTCTGTGGAGTTTTATTCACCTTAAAATATAGAATAAGGAGCCTATTAGTGGTGAATAAATATCTGGTGGATGAATGAATAAATAAATGAAACATCCAGCAATATTTTAAAGAGATATCTCACTTCCTAATCAGGCATTTTTGGATCCCAGGAAAGCTCAATGAAACACAGCTTGCAAGTGATGTATATGGGAGTAAAGGATAAGTAAGGAAGAATAAAGGAAAAAAATAATACTGCTCTCATTAATAGAATGGGTCTGTCTTTTCTGAGTAAAATTGAGTTAGGAAAACATTTCTCTTTGTCACCATTGGTCTAGTGTGTTAGGATTTCTGAGAATGATGGGAAATAAAGATGATATATCTTCAGTTCTTGCTGAGCAAAAATAGTCATGAATTAAGAGCATCAAAGCCATGCACGTCATGACGTGCTCACTTGGCATGCCAGATGCCTCTGTGGTCTACTCTCATAGAGGCTGCTGAGTCTCATGTGAGACAGAATATCTCAGATGTAGGAAGTGTTCCCATGCAGAGAACATAGAGCCTATGAACAGAGAATGGGATTTCTCAAATGGACAAGGGAGGATAGGAGAAAAGGAAATTGTTCATGAAGCTATGAGGGCTTTGGAACAAATTTAGGATCTGGAATTTTCTGGAATGGCCTCTGTGAGGAATTTAAGATTTTGGATATTTTTCTGTTGGACTATATAAAAATTTGTATTTGTGAAAGATTTAAAAGCTTTCCTTCCTTTCTGTTGACATTTTTCTTAATTATTCTAACTTTCCAGAGGATTAAAATATTCCTACTTCTCTTGCCATTTAGGAGCTTATGGAGATTAGGAAAGAATATAAAAGGGAATTTTTATTAGAGAAACGTGGAGTATCTGTCTTTTTTTCGTCAAGGAAACAGAGTCCTACAAACTAATCTTGGATACCCAACAAGATGCTTCGAAGGTCAAATACATACAGCTGAGACCTCCTGCCCAGAGACCACTTGGACTGGCTGCCGTTACGGTCAGACTATCTTTTCAAAGTAAATTTTTACAATACAGTTCCCCAAATTTTTGAACAAGAACATTGTCAGGATCTAAATAATAATGTAGATGTAGAGAAAGCAGCTGTGGTGACAGCAACTGCCTGAGACAGCATTCTCGGACTATGCTGGCTCAATGGTCTGCATTTCTAGAGAACCCTTCTTATCCTAGACAACCCTGAGTGACTCTTTGGCCATAGTTGCTTGTTTGGTTGGGTGAGAATTATCAAAAAATGTATAATGATCAAACATTTCTATACTGGTACAAATTCTCAGTGTTGAATGCAATCATGATATGTACATCTAATGTACCAATAAAGATTTGAATTTAAAAAATATTTCAGAGGATGGAAGGGTTCTCTGGTAGGTCTTTGTCTCACGGTCTACACCCAGCATGCAATCTTTGACTCTACGATCACTGTTGCTTACCTGAGATCATGGCAATTTGGAAACGAGGAGCTGCCAGTCTAGAAAACCCTGCTCTCTCCTGAGACCAGTGGATGCCAGGAGCCTGAAAGTGCCCTTCATCAGGAAAACAGAAGCTAAGTCAGGCCTGCATGCCAAAAGCTGTTTTTCAATCTACAAAACCATTTTTCAGTAACTGTTGAAGCCAGAAGTTGTTTAAATTGTAAAAAAATTATTTTTGTTGTTATTACTATATAGTTTGTTATTCTTTTAGAACACATTATATACTTTTCATTAGCTTAATGTGATTAACTTTGTAAGAGGCATGCATTCACATCATATTTTGCTTGTAATTATAAGGATCAGTGGTTGTCCCAGACCTCTGTAAAGCGAGGGGTCCACTCATTGAGGAACAGAAAGCAGAAAGCTAAGCTGCTTACTCTGGAGGATGCCCACCCATAGGCAAAAGGTTTGAGAAAGGTTTTCTTTCTCTAATGGGTATAATATTAAAATTAGGTGAGTTCAAGAGGCTTTTTTTTTGCCATATATATGTGTGTGTGTGTACGTGTGCATGTGTGTGTGTGTGTAGCAAATATACATATATATATCATGATATATATTATATATATACATATATATACATATACATATATACGTATATGTGTGTGTGTGTGTGTGTGTGTGTGTATATATATATATGATTTACAGGGGCACAATGAATTGTTTGTGTTCACACATATGCTGACAGCATTTGTTTTATGCACCTGCTCTTCTCCAGTTCCAGTTTGCTTCAGTCTTTTGATTTTGTTTTAATGTGCAGGCGTTTGCAGAAGTGTAACCACTTAGAGAGCATCTGGACCCATATGCCTGTAAGACACAGTCCACATTTGAACAGTTACTTACCTCTCGATCTGGATTAGCAAAAGCAGACCACAGCAGAGTGGCCAGTTCTAATAGTTTTTGCACATTTCCAAGTGCTTACATTTGCTTCTTACTTATATCCTCGATTTGGAGTCGGCTCCCTGGTTTGTCTCTGACTCCCACGGGCCTTATGATAGTGAATATCATGTACATGGCACTTTCAAAGTCCCCTTTGGTCATTAATTCATTCATAGATTTCCTTTCACCATAATCTTTAATGTATAAATAAACATACTGGGTTAAACAGAGGTTAAATAACTATGCCAGGACCATTTGGGCATTTGGCTAAATCCTTTTATTCATATTTTGAATTTCTAAGAATAACGACATATTTTAACTTCAGGGATCACCTAAACTCAGTGTCATGCTGCAGAATCAGTTAATAAATCTGGCCAGTCTGGAAAAATAATTGCTTTTTGTGCTATGTGGTCTTCAAGTAGAAATGAGAATGTTCTCAATTTTAATATAATGACACTTTCCATTGTCTTTAGGCTCAGGGTAAGTAAGCTTTAGCATAGAGATAGGGTCTCCAACCTTTTCGTGAGGAGAAGCTATTTTTTGTTGCTTTCTGAAATCTAAGGATAATTGCCTTCGAATGTAATATTGCCCTGGATAGTGCAAATGAAAGAGACGGTAGTAAAGGCTTTGGGTCATGATTTTCACCCCAGTGGTCCTTTGCAGAGAAAGAGCAATTAGGATGGCATCTGAACTGCAGATCATGCAGACAGAAGTTTGATTTTGCTAATATATATTTTATGTATTTCTGAGTCCAGTGGTAGAGGAGGGATGAAGAAACAGAGGCTGAGACACTATGAACAAATGCTCAAGGAAATCGTGCTTTTCTTGTTCTTTATCGTGCTTGCGATCTGACAGGCATTGTTAGTATCCAATATACCCAAGGACTAATAAACACCTGTTTAACTGTTGGAAAGAAAACTTAACTGTTGGAAAAGAGACATTGCTGTGGAAAGAGCAAAGAAAATGTGGAAACCAGAGAAGGTATGTACTCCAAGGAAAATGGACCAGAGAGAAAGAGCAAGCCCCTGGAGAATAATAATCACTTTGGGATGGCCATCAGGCTTCCTTTACCTAATACCCCAAAGGCAGCTAAATGCGATGCTACTTCAGTTTCCTGGAATTGGTATAAAAATTGTCACAAAATCTGTGGCTTCACACATTAGAAATTTATTACTTCACAGTTCTGGAGGCAAGAGATCCAGAGCTACCTATTCACAAGATTGATTCCCTCTGGAGGTTAGAAGAATCCATTCCATCTTTTTTGATGGTGTCACACAACCAGTGGGTGTTCCTCACCCTGCAGCTGCACAACTTATTTCTGCCTTCATCTTCTTATGGTCACTTCTTCTCTGGGTCTCTTGTCTATGTCAAATTTCCCGCCTCCATCTCTTACAAGAGCACTAGCCATTGAATGTAGGGACACTCCGAAACCTGAGGTGGTCTCATCTCTCTTCATCTTAACTATACATTGTAAAGACACTACTTCTAAATATGATCTTGTTCACAGGTACTGGGGACTAGACTTGTCTTTTTATTTTTGCTATTGGGGATTGAACTCATGACTTTGCATTTCAGATACAGGCTCCAGAACCACTGAGCTAAAGTCCCAGCCTTTACACATGTCTTTTTGAGAAACACATTTCTACATTTTGCAGATATCATCTTTTATCCCTAGGTCTGGCAAGAAACTTTTTCAGTCTCTAGACACTGTATACTTAAGTTTTTTCATAGCCCCAGAGACTGACAATGAGTGTTTCTGGAGGGGGAGTTGATAAATATTTCCTTATATTTCTCTCCGATATTTTCCTATGCATCTAGTTCTATGTGCAAATGAAAAATTGTTTGGCAGCCCAAGAATCTCAGCTACAACTTGCATCTTTAGGAAAATGGACCTTTTTCTAGACAGCAGGGCCAATCTCAGGCACACCAGCAGGTAGACTCCTGTCTTTTCTCTTTGTGCTGATCTTGGCCATGTTACTTGGTATTCATGAGAGGAAGTAGGTCTATAATTCATGGGTGTATGGGCCTTACAGGTGGGAGATTTTTCTAGTCATAGCAACGCATGGGAGATTAATCTGGGTACACTGACAGTGTCTTTGTACTGATTTGTCTATTTTGTTCTCCCTCAAAACTCTCTAAATTAGCCCAAACATTCCTGATCACTCTCATTAGTTATCTGATGTCTTACCCAGGGTCCCCTCCGATCTCGTCCATCCATTCAGTCTGTGGGTCACATTGATCGCTCAACTTTCTACTCCCTAGTCCTTTGTTTTCACTCTCATCAGTTCTGTTCTCTTCCAGGCTACCATCACCAAGTCAAGAACTATTCACATTAGTTGTTTATCTGGTTTGCTTTTCTCCGGTCAATACTTCTTTCCAGTCCTCTTGCCACTCTGCGGGAGCACTGAGGCATCTGTGACTCTAGAGGCACTCTGGTTTTAAGATTTTGACTCCCTTTCTGTAGCACAAATCCCGTTCTCCAGTGGGCTGCAGAGCCCTTTGTGATCCAGCCCTGCTAGACCCTCCTGGGCTGCTGAGTTTTCTGCCAGTGATGCAGACAAGATCTCTGCTAAAAGAATGTCCGTGTGTCACAACCCTGAGGTACGTGCTCCAGTACTTGGTTGAAATCACCTCCCCTTGGTCTGGATGTACCAAATCTACATACTCAGATGCTGCCCCCAAACAGGCCATACTCAAGGGATTTTACTTTTTAAAAACTGACTAGAGATAGTTTATGGTTTGTTGGCTTAACAAAACCTTATTTCCCTGAAATCTCATTTCCCAGAGCTTGCACTCTGTGTTAGCTTGTATTGCCTGCTTAACAACAAAAATGTTCCCTCTGAAATGTTGTGGTTTCTTAATCTTTACTTTAAAATAATCTGTATTTGCATCTAAAGCCTCATCTCTCTTTTCCTCCACAGTTCCCCCGTGTTGTGTATATGGAAAACTTCTTAGAGTTCAGTGTTTCGTTCGTCTGTGCATTTGTTCATGTTTCCTTCTCCAGAAACACGAAAAGCCCTGTGCAGACTTGCCTGTCCTTAAAATGTAATTGTTGATTTTTGTGACTCTCACAGGCATGCTTGGAAGCTTTTTGTTTGGCATTCCCATTGTATCTAATAAATGTTGATAGTATGCTCAACATACCTCTCCAATCTTGGAGTGAAGTTGGTTTTTTTTTTTTTTTTTCTAAGTTTTTTGGGAGAAAGTCTCACTTCATAGTTCAGGCTGGCTGGTCCTGAACTCAGCCTCAAAAACAGAAATTCTGCCTCTTCTTCCTGAGTGTTGGGACTGCAGCATGAGTCACCATGCCCAGCATTGTTGTATGTGCTTAGCAGGGATTAAATCTGGGCCCTTGCCCTTGTAAGGCAGATGCTGGAACCACTGAACTAAATCCCTGGTCCTGGAGTGAAGTTTTTAAAACTGTAAATTAATGTCCTATTATTAGTGGATAGATAAGTCAACTTAACAAATAAAATAGAAAATAGCAGAATGCCTTGCTTATAGTTAGGGTCTACAATGTAGTTTGTTGCTGCTGGCATTGGAGCTGTTGGTGTGTGTTTGTGTTTGTGTGTGTCCTGAGGGTATTTTTTATCATAGGTGATGAATGCTGGCATGACTATGAGCTGCTGGAGTATGAGGATCTTGCTTTATTCACCTTTGACTGCCTGTGTCCTAGCCCAGAGTTAGCACAAAGTTGACAGTCAGCAAATATTGGGTGAAACAATCAGTGCAAATGTGAGAATCATGCCAAAGGTCCTCAAAATATTTCCAGGGAGCCCAGAAGGGAAATGGAAAAATACTGAAGTTTGCAAAATTCACCCTTGTTCACAAATGGTCAAAGACAGAAGTTTGAAGTCACGCTCATGTCTGCTGGAGGTACAGATTCTGATTCAACTCGTAGTTAGCACCTAGCTCTCTGCCACATGCTACTTCATTTAGTCTTACAAAAATTCTACAGTGATGCAATTCTCCTTTTACTTAGTGAAACCAAGGCACAAAGAGAGTTCAGTGTTGTTTCAAGTTATACCATACAGCTCAGTGCGGACTACTCCTAGATTCGTGTCCTTTATCACTTGGATAAATTTCCCTTCTTTAATATAAGAAGATATACACATCAGGAGTGTGCTAACTTCTGGAAGCCTGTACAGGAGCATTGGGAGAGGACAAGGGCAGCATAGGTCACTTGCTCAGTTATAGCACTGAGAAACAGCCATACAGAGAAGAAAACATTCCCACACATCTATGACAAAGACTTGTAAAGGCTATGAAGAAGTGATTTGAGTAGGCACGTCAAAGTCCATTAACCGAAAAGCAGGGACACAGCTCTCTGTGTGTGTGACGGGAAGTATTTGTCAGACAGTTGTGCTGTCACGGATGGGCGCCACCAGCAGCTGTTGCTGCCTGTTTGCACATTAACTACACAATCATGGAGATTGATTTGGGCCTGGTTTTTGAACCTCTCTGCTGCCTGTCTTCACCTGTCTGCTCCCTCCTCCATTGCCCCTGCCCCCACTGCCTGCTCCCTCCACTTCCAGCCCACCACCTCCTCCCATCTGGCTGCCTCCAAGCAGATGTGGACAGAGCCGTGTGCTCCGTGCTCTGACTAAGGTTGCTGTGCTTGGGATTGGCACGAGTGGCATTGTGATTAGTGTTCACTGTTATCATCACTAAGTGAGCTAATGATGATGACTATTGACTTGGCCAGTACAAACCTCTTTGTTTATTAAGAGACTTTTGTGCAATGAAAGGAGCACACTGGAAGACAAATAGAAACATTTATCTTTATTTATCTAAAGCAGGCAAGAAAAAGACTGTGTCCTTGGCTCTGTCCTGTTGAACATTTTCATCAGGGACTTAGATCAAGACATAAAAGACCTGCTGATCAAATTTGTAGCTGGCATCAAGCTGAGCAGGATGGCTAATAGGCTAGATAAGAGGAGCAGATCTTCAAAAGATCTTGACAATTGGAACAAAAAGCCAAAACCAACAGGAATAAATGTAATGAGAAACTTGAGGTCTTGCACTTGGGATAAACAACAATCCACTTCAAAAGGGTCTCGAGTGGGAGAAAGAGACCCATCTTTGCCCAGATCTAATGGAAACTGCTGAGTGCTTTCCATGAAGATAGGCCCCCAAAATGCCTACCCCAAACAGGTACAATTGAGGCTTTGCTAATAGAGGCAGCATTCCCATCCCATTGTGCCCACACAGTGTCTATCACATTGAAAATAAGAATAAAAAAAAATCACTTACTGATATTGACTGAGAGATCGGTTGATTGAAAATTATAAAAATTGTAAAATTATAAAAATTATCTTCAAAATTTCTAAAGTAACAGGCCATAATAAATAAAGAAGTCATGCCATAATAATAACAACAAAGTAACACTATAATATAAAAAGAATGATGACCTGGTATGATAGTGAATGCCTAAAGTTCCAACACTCTGGGAAACTGACACAGGAGGATCACAAGTTCAAGCTTTGCTTGAGAAACTTAGGGACTTAGTAAGACCTGTCTCAAAATAAAAAATGAAAAGGACTGGGGATATTGCCCTAGGTTCAACCTCCAGCACTACAAAAATGGATAAACAAGCAAACAATCAAAAACAAATACATAAAAATGAAAAGAATGATGGAAACAAGCAGAGCAGTTTGACTAGGAGATTAATAGGTAGATAAAGGGGAGGGTGGTTGGATGTATTAACTGGAGCTTTGAGTTCAGGGGGACTGAAAAAGTTAGAGATCCTGTGTTTAATGTTCCTTGTCAGAACAAGGCTGGGGAAGGGGAGAGGGTAAAACTCCACTTCCTTCCGGTGGCCGAGGGGTTGTGCAAAACAACAGTCTCTGGGGTTAACTAGTGTGGCCCAACCTGTCCCCAGAGAGCTGGCATGCTCGTAGCAACCTCCACAGTAAGCACATTATAAAAACATTAGGCGAAATAATAAAAATAATGACATTAAAAAGAAAAATTGTAGAAACCAAACAAGCCCAGCCCTCCAGCCGAGGCAGGCAGCAGCCGGGATGTTGCTGGCATGCTTAGGAGAAATTTGATTTCCATGAACTTCATTGTCAGGGTAACTGGGGCATGAATCACCCTCCTCCGCCCTTTCTCATCATTCTAATACCACAGATTTAGGGAACATGGCATTAGAGAACTAAAGAGGCTCACAAACAGCATCAGGCAGGAGCCCCCTGGGCCCCGAGGCAGCACCGGGCTCAGCCAGAAGGCAGTTTCCTGCTGTTATGGGCCCATAAATCTAAAGTCCGCTGAACCCCTGGGGGATCTGAAGCCAGTCAACCCTGAGACCAGAGCTGTCGCCTGCCTTTTCCATCTCAACCTATCCCTCTCCTCCCTCAGACCACCTGACGGGGGATTGAGAAATGAATTTTCCTTCTCAGCAGCAAGAACTGGGAGAAGGGAGCGGCAGGGGCCTCACAAAGCTCGTGCTGGAGGACAGCAGCTCTCAGTGGCAGCTCTCATCGCTGATCCAGGGTGCTCTCCCACAGGGTGGGCTCTGAAAAGCCACCTGAGAGGCAGAGACAGGTGCAGCACCAGCGTAAGATCCGGAGACAGTATCAGGGGTGATGTGTTGGAGTCAGGGAACCCTGGAGACTCCTGGAAACACACTTTCGTTTTGATTTTCAGATGAGCACGTGTCTGGTCCTTAACCAGGTGCTGGGCACAGTGCCAAGCCCCCACCCAAGGAGCCAAAGCTCAGAAAGAGGAAGAAATGTGGCCCAGATAACCCAGGCAGGCAGCAGGAGAGCAGGGCCTGGGCCTGGAGCTGTCTAACTCCAGTGTCTAGCTTTTCTATAGGGAGTTAATGATGTCACATGGTAACCAGAAGGATCCAAGGGAAAAAGCACTTCTTAAAGCCTCTGCTTCTCTCTTCTGATTATAAATCCAGCCCAGCTCATCTATTCATTTCTGATTCAACATGCACAACATACCTTCACTTATATAGAATTCATCACAGCCTTTAAAACTCCTTAGGGAATGGGAACCTGTTTTATTAATACCAATGCTTCAAGCTATGGCCACCCACACAGATAATGGAGACAGGAATTGAAAATTAGAATTAGAAAAAAACCCCAGAACACTGAGGTTGGCCATTGCACGCTGATTTTTTTTTCCTTTTCCTCCTCCTTCCTCCTCTCACCCCCTTCTCCTCCTCTTTCACTGAAAGCCAGTCAAGGAATAGTGATTAGGACTATGGTCATCAAACATAAATTATGAAGTCGAATGATGTGGATTCAAGTTACGATTCTGCCTGTGGCTTGGAGCAAGTTACTTAAGCCTATGTGAATTAAGGGACTCTCACTTTAGTAATAAAATCCAATGAAATCTTTCATATAGAGCTGTCAGGTCAGCAGTTTATACAAAGTCTTGTAAAAAGTACATATGAAGAGCAAAATAAAAGACTGATAAAAGGATAGATCTTTTTTATAAATGGAAAGTGATTAAGGGTATGAGAAGGGAAAAAGAAAAAAGTTGTAAAAGACTTAAAATGTGTCAGAAACCGAATACTAACAGTGGATGTGATTATTATATGTTGGAAACATGAACTAGAAGAAAATAACAATAATAATGAAAGTGAGATCTAGAAACAGCAGGAAGGAGGTATATGGCAGAGAAAAGATGAATAAAAATAATCAAGACATGTAAAGTACACCTACCTGCTCCTTGAAATGAGTGTAAATGTCATGTGCTTCGAACATATACTAATAGAACAATAGTAATTTTTAAAAAGGTCACCAAGTCAGATCATTAGAAGGGAATTCAATCAGTATGAAGTACTAAAATGGGATAAGAGGCCAGCCCTTCACTAAGTATTTAAATGCTGTGTGACATCTGGTTGTATGTAGAAAAGATAGCGCTCCATTTGAACCTCAGAATATATATCCAGATGGTTCCTTGTCCAAGCTGCTCCTTCTCAGCTTTGGGTGGTTAGGGGCTGCGTGGTGGGAACTCACACAGTGGGGACCAGCACTTTGATCATCCTGCCATTAATAAGAATGTGTACTCCCCACATCCAGGACCTTAAAGTCGGCATCTGAAAAGGGAAAAATTAGGATATGTGTTGTGAAGGGCCCCCTTTGAGCACCAAGATTCTGTGGTTTGTTTTCCCTCTTCTGCTAAAGACTCCTCTAAAATGCCTAGTTTATGAGAACTAGGTGAGAGATAACACATTGTTAGTGTTCAGCAAATAATCGTCAGTCAGGAAAGACTATCATGATACAATATTAGCAACACTCCAACTCCAGTATTTGTGAATCCAAATACAGAGAGACTAAGATACCGAGGACACTGTCTTGCTCTTGTGATAAACTAGAAGATCAAATTCTGTGTCAAAAAAGTTGAAATCTTCATTTCCTCTTCAGATTTTTCAGTTCAGTGCTTATAGGGCTTCTGCCTAAGGGCTGTGGTTTTAGATTTACTCAGACTTGTGTTTAAAATAAGCAGGCAGGATTTGAAGGAGGCTTAGGCCCGAAGAGGGTGGAGAGGGATTGTTTTCCTCAGAGCTCTTCCGGCCTTTGAGGAAGAAATGAAACATACTCTTTCATCAGTCTTTGACATGGCTTCCCAGTACGGATCTCTGTGCCTGAGGCTTGGAAAAAGAGAGTAGAAAAGTTTGAGAGGATAATTATTTTACATAAAAATAATGTTTGGCAGATATTACAGTGTGCAAGAAATTACTACTTGAAACAGAAGGCAAAGCGCATGTCTCTAGAAATTTAGAAATGTTCTTAAGAATGATCAAGATGAAGAATCTATGCAAGGAGATATCAGAAGGCTTCCCAAAGAGTCATTCATGCTGGATGGCAGCAAAGGGTCCAGATGAGCTGAGGTCAGACCAGCTCAGGAGGCCTCGAAGGAAGCTCGCTGGACCATTGCTGCTGCTTTCTCAAGATGGCCACTTTGGATCTTGGTGAATGCACCTCCTCTTAGTTTAATTAATTAATTAATTCATTAATTAATTTTCTGGTACTAGGGATCAAACTCAGGACCTTGTGCTTGAGAGGCAGGCACAGCACCACTGAGCTAAATCCCTGGCCCAGCACTGACTTTTTAATAAAATTGTAGTAAATAGGGCTGGGGATTTAGCTTAGTGGTTCTGGGGCCTGTCTTGCAAGCGCAAGGACCCAGATTCAATCCCCTGGTTAACCATATACTATACTGGGCATGGAGACTCACACCCAGCACCAACCAGTACCACATAGCACAGTGCCGGGCATGGTGGCTTACGCCTGTAATCCCAGCACTCAGGAGGCAGAAACAGGAGGATTGCTGTGATGTGAGTTTGAGGCTGAGCTCAGGGCCAGCCTGAACTACAAAGTGAGACCCTGTCTCAAAAAAAAAAATCGTAGTAAATTATTTTAATAGTTTATTATGGTCATATAAAATTCCATTAAGACAAATAGTTTAAGTAAATAAAAACTTGAGTAATTTTAATTAGAAAGTATTTAGAAATAATTAACCAATAATTTGGTGGAAGTTTCTGTTTTTTCTTCCCTCCTTTTGTTGTTTTATTCTAGAGATACTGATACAGGTTTACCAAATACTGAAATGATCTTTTCTTTCCTTAGATGGGTTATTCATCATATATTTATTACTATATGGATGTAGAAACTTTTCCTGTGTTCTCTCATTTAAAGATTCATGGCTATTTGGGCTGCTGCATGGCTAGAGAATGGTTTGGGAGGGACTAAGAGTTTGTAAATATAGACTGTAGGTCTAGGAGAGAGCTCCCTCCCACTGCCTCAGTTCCCCGTCTCCACTACTGATGTGCAGACTGAACAAGACTGTTCAGTCCCTTCATGCTTCGCTGGGAGGCCTCCCCCTTTCCTCTCTTTAGCAACAGCATGGCACTTGGAGCCCTTTGGGAACAGCGATGTCAGAGACCAGCAGGTGGCATATGGGAGCCAGAGTACACATGCCTTTCACACACATGTACACGTGCACACGCATACACACACAAACACACACATCAACACACATGTGCAAGCGTGCCTCATTCCACAGGAAAAGAGAGGAGGAAGGTTTAGGACAAGGTTTCTCAGTGTTGGTACACTGATACCGAAGAGTACAAAAATGTGCATTCTGGGGCCACAGTAATTAGAAGGCACCTAGGAGTAGAACAGGACCAAGGTAACAATAAAGGACGAGGACTTCACAGTCATTCATTCACACCTCCCAATCGTTTTTCTTGACTCAGTGAATTTATACACAGAGGTATATGTTCACGGGCTGAAGGACATATGTGAAATAAAGCAATCTGTAAGAACTCAATCTTGGTAGCCATTAAATATAATTACCTGATTGGGCGGAACACAAGTGGTGTCCTTTAGGCATTTCTGATTAATTAGTGGTTGTTTTCCAGCATTTCTAATCCACTGATCTGTCTATTCACTGTGCTTTTCAACCATTAAATATATATGGAATAATTCCTATTTATTGGCATAGGGCTTAGGATCATAGAAGTGAATAGGATTCAGTGCCCGCTCTCTAGGAAAAGGCGACCCACTTTGACAAAATTAGTGGATGGGAGAGAAGTGTAGTTCACAGAAAACATGATAATTTAGCCTCATAAAAACACACTGGACAGAGAAGACTGGTATTGTGAAGATAGTCTGAGTGTTTGGGGAACTGCAGACAAGAACATGAGCAAAAAGGGCCATGGGTTGTTTATTAACACCAGGATCACTTATAATATTAAAATAATTGCTGGGTTCACACAAACTATTCAGTGTAATCCAGCTGCTCTGAAAAAATTGTAGGCAGTGCATGAAGGATTATTTTTATAGACAACAATGCTCAGTCATTCCATTTTTAGGAGCAGAGGAGCTTTAGGGCATGAACAGAGAGGATATAACAGGAGAGGTATAAGAGAAGAGGAGTTTTTACTAGAGGAGAGATGAGGGTATAAGAGGAGAGGAATTTAACTAGAGCTAAGAAATAATAAGGATTTTTGGTACTAAGGACTAGTAATTCTTAGTGTGTTACTACCAGAACTTTCAGAAAGCAAAGATTCCCATCTCTCTGGACTAGTTTAGATGTTGAACTTCGGTATAAATGGGATACACAAGAGTGTTCTTTACAAGTTCATAGTGCTCAGTGCAAGTTCATAGTTGACAGAGTCTGTATTGGAGATACTAGAAGACAAGGAATAACAATTGACTTTCAAGTAAAAGGAAGGCTTAGCACTGGAAAGAAACGATTAGATAAAACAAAAAGAAGCAAAACAAGAGATCAATACTAAGAGAGACCTATTTTGGCTAATGACTGTAGAATACTCTGAGAGTAAACAATGAGAAACTATGGCATCTTAGGTGGAGAGGCAAAAAGGCCATCCACAATTTCACAATTTCAATATAGACTAATGCCACTAGAATTTAAGATAATTTATAGGACTATTAGTTTCATTCTGTTTTATATTTCTACACTCAGGCACTAGGATATTTTTCTCATGACATTCATAAAATATTACATTGCATATGCCTAAACATATCTAGTAACAAATAGTCATGTTTGTATATGAGACAACTTTTCAGTTTCAAATTTTCTAATATTCTTCAGACTATTTACTTCTGAAATATGAATTTATAAGTCCTATTAGCACTCTCTCTGTATTACTGGTATAGTAGTATCAGGAATAGATAATGATGGATAATAACTCCCAACTATCAGAGATACACAGAAAGAAGGATTTCTGAGTTAGGTGAGGTGTATCACCTTTAAGACTCTAATTTTTTGTAAATACCCCACTGGTAGGACGTACTTGATTTTTAAGTTGGTAAGGATGGTGAACTCATAAATGAAGTCTTTGGAGCATACTAGATTTTAAAAGTATAAAACAAAATTTCCCCAAATTATTTGGGGATGAGGTACCTGATTACAGGTGATATTCTCAAACAGAAATGGAGTATTCTTACCTTCAGTCCCATTTTAAAAAATTATATAGAATGTGGATTATATGCAGAATAGATGAGAGAACTATGTGGGATCAAAGGTTTGCAAAGTGATGTTTAGTGAATAGTCAACCACTGTGGGGAAATTCTGATAAGGATTGAAGGTTGAGAAATTGGTATCTGAATACTGACGCCCTTCTATTCCTGAGAAAATTGTATCTACAAAGACTAGTAGCCAATGGGGAATAGTAACTAGGTTTATAATATCTGAGCAAACTCTCAATTACATTACCGCCCCAACAGCCTCTTGCAAGGTGTCTTTGGCTAAATTGAATTGGTGCATGTGGCTTAGAATTAAGGCCACAAGGGAGCCAAAAAAACTTCTTCCTAATTGGGAACATCCTGGTTGACCTGATTCTTACATAAAAGTTGGGAAGAGTGAGAAGAAGACAAGGACCCCATGACTGCCCTTGAAAGTTAGCCCTTCTTCCAGTAGTCAGGTAGGGCAAGTGCAGAACAGGGTTTGCAGCTGCCATCACTTTTCAGGGCGGTGGCCTGACCTGGTGAAAGTCAGGCTCTGGGGAGCAGAGGAGCAACTCCTGATGCTAGATAAGTGAGCAGACACTGAGGTGTGAAGCAGAGGTTGTGTGTACAAATTAATGTTCAGACAGGGGGTGAGAAGACACTCATCTCAACCAAATTCCCCCTTCAACATTTCTTTTACCATTTAAAGAATCCTGAGCGCTGTCCATCTGACTAATTTGATCATTAACTAAAATAGCTTCATTTTAGTGAGCTGGACTCTGGCTAGAGAAGTAGTAAAACATCCCGGATTTTCTTTGTTGAACTTTGAAGTTCTTAAATTGGACACAGCATCAGTTAAGAACTGAGGTTGAGAAGGGGTTTAGATATCATAAAACTCTTTTCCTATTTCCTATTTCAATTCACTTTCTCTCCAAGCACGACTCAGAGAAGTATATGCCAAAGTAAATACAGAAATATAGGAACTTTAGTGGCCAGAAGTAAGGAAAAATTACCGGAGTAAGAATTCTCTCTTGGGCCAGGGATTTAGCTCAGTGGTTCTGGCGCTTGTCTTCCAAGGTTCAATCCCTGGTTAACCACATACAATACTGGATGTGGAGACTCACGCCCAGCAGCAACCAGTACCACATACCAAAGTGCTGGGCTTGGTGGCTCACCAAGCCTGTAATCCCAGCGCTCGGGAGGCAGAGGCAGGAGTTTTGCTGTGATGTGAGTTGGAGGCTGAGCTCAGGGCCAGCCTGAATTACAAAGCGAGACCCTGTCTCAAAAATCCTAAAAAAAAAAAAAAAAATTCTCTCTTACTACTACCAAGATACACAGTGATCACAAAAACAAGTTTTAGGCAAGACAAATTAGGTGTCTGTCACATATACCACCATCATCCAAACCATCAAACATTTGTCTTGTCTGTGACTGGGGCATTCAACTCTCAAGGGAGACTTTAACTTAACAAGTGATTGAAAAGAAAAGGGAAACAAGAAAGAGAACTCCAGGGAACATAAGTAGGTATTGAAGAAAATGGCAACTTCCTCCTACTGGGTCATGTTGCCCTTTTGTTATTTTTTCTTATAGTAGGGATTGAACTGAGGGAGGCATTAGCTAACTACTGAGCTAAATGCCCAGTCATGCTACCCCTTTCGTAAGTCTCGATATAAGATGCATTGTAGTAAGTGCTAGGCTAGTGCCACCACCACATACCAGCATTAGCATCCTGAATGCCGTGAACCACAAACAATAGTCACTAAGAGCCAGTAGTTGGGTTGACAGTAACACAAAAATAAAAGTTAGGCCTGAAGTAAACAAAGCTATCTGCAAACAAATCAGCAAACAACCAGCACCACCACCAACAACAAAAAAAACCCCTACAGGGCTGGGAGCTCACTGTAAGTCCTCAAGTCTTTTGCACAAGCTATTGTGTGACCATACAGGCCCCCAGGCTCCCTCAACAGGGCCTGAGTCCCTGTGTATCTCCTAACCTCGAGCTCTCTGGGGCTCACTACCTCTGAAGGCAGTTATTATGTGTCACCCTTCCTTCATCCCCTCCTCTCCTGGGTGGTAATATCCATGGCCCAGCTGGCCCTCCTGGCCTCCCTGTCCTACCTGATCTCTGCTTTTTGCTGCTGAATTGCCTGATCTCACACAAACTGGCTTCAGCCCCAACACATGGTCCCCAGAAGGCTGTGGAGCATTGTCATTTCTTTTGTCTCTGTTTTAGGCTTTGGATTTTTTATTTCCTTCTACGGACTCACAAAAATGCAGAAATACAGTTTCCTAAACTACTGGTTGGGTCAAGGAATGAGTGTTTTATCAGTTCCTCCAGGAGATCTGGATGCATCTGACTGGAAAATGCAACATCGTGAGTTCTGGAGCTGGAGAGCCTCTCCCCCAACCACGATCCTGTGACAAATCTTCCACTGCCTAGGGCTGTTTCCTGAGGGAAATATTTCTTGAGACTTGAACTACCCTTTTCTTTGCCCTTAACATTAGCTTTGAGGTTGTCTTTCATTCAGTCATACTTCTAGAAATCATAGCCAAAATTTATTGAGCATTTATAATGTGCTAGGCAGATCATTAAAGGTTTCTCATGTATCAACTTATTCGTCCTCAATACAAGGATGTTACCAATCAGACTTAGCAACACTCTCATTGTGTAGATGAAGGAAGGAGTTTAGGATAAGAACTTGCTCAAAGTGACAGTAGGATGCAGAGTTAGGATTTGAGCACAGATTAAGCTAAGTTTCTTTATTATGTTTTACTCCTTCTGCTAAAATATAACATAAATGTTTAGCAAATGGAACTAAAGAATCCCATCATTTAAAATATGGCTTTAGACATTTTTTACTACCAAAAGTTCATTTTATTATTTATCCTCATCACCATCTATTTGATAGGTTAGCAGTCTGAAAATTGATATGAAATGTATAATTTCCAATGGCTTTTTGAAATATTGAAAACAGCTCAAGAACTGCCCTTATTTCCTTTGAGCTCCTGGGAGTTTGGAAACCTAATTATCACCTTCATTTTACAAATGAGGAAGCGGAAATCTGGGGAAGACATTAGTTTGCTAGTCATGAAGTCAGGCACAGATCACGGGCTTCCTCCTTATCCCAAAGACTGTTCTATAGTATCATGCTGAATCAATCAATCAATCAATCCTCCAAGTTGTCACTGAGCACCTACTATATGGCCAACAGGCAAGCCTCTTTGGAGCGCATGGGAAAACTGCCACCACAGTTTCTGGATGCAATCAATTGAGTCTATTTGGGGAAACAAGACTTAGATGTAAAAGACATTACATAAAATCACAAGACGGTGCTCTTCCAAAGCAGGGCTTCTCATCCTTGGCAGCACATTAGAATCACCCAGGGAGCTCCCAAACTTGCAGAAGCTTCTAGAACAAGACTCTTCGGAGGTGGAGGCCCAAGCATATGTGTGTTTAAAAATTATTCCAGCTTGTGGGTTGAGAAGCAGAGTTACAATGTAACACATTTTACCATAGGAACTTCATGTTCCAGGAGTAGCAGCACAGTCAAGGTGGGCTGGCAGGACCAGGACCTCTGAAGAGTAGGGCTGAGTGGAAAGGGCTTGGATATGTGGAGAGAAGTAGAGTGCAATCCATAAGGATGTCCAGGACAGAGTCCAAAGCTTTAGATGAGAGAGGAAAGAGCCAGAGGGGTTGGTGACTGGTTCCTATTGGGGTTTTGGAAGATTGGGTGGAAATGAACAGTGCAGAATAGGGAGTCTTCAAAGTTATCCAGAAGAATCTGTGTTTGAAAGCAACAACTCTAGAAGTTACTTAAGTAACTCATGTGCAATGATCACTAATCAGGGAAGTATTTTCTTTCAAATGTCCCGGATATATGAATTGCAGAAGGCTTCATTTTGTTAAAAGGAGAGAAAATACTACATTCTTAGATGAGAAGACCGGACCCAGGAAAGTTTAGGAGAAAACAGGAAGCATGATTGACTGCTTCACTTGGTTCCTGAAGTCCACAGACCCCAGCAATATGTTCAAGGAGGAAAGAGAGATGGCAATGTAGCCTTATGGTAGAACGCTTGCTTAAGCTGAATGCTTAGCACTGAATGGGAGAAAATAAAAGGGGGTTATGGAAAAAGTGCTACATGTAGGGGAATAGCTTAGGGTGGCACTTTGTGCTGCACAAGGCAAGTCTCTGTGTGGCAGTGTGTGACCAGGGAGCATGCATGAAACCACCCAGTCCTGTCGAGGATACAGTGAGTCCCCTGGTCCTCTCTGTGGGCAGGGCTGTCACTTCTCTCAGCTCCTGCTGGGAGCTTCCACCAGCCTGGAGCTTGTTTACAGTTGCCTGGAGCAACTGTAGCATCAGCAACAGCAGATACGGATTCTGTGGGAGCGTGTCCCTTCTCCAGGATCTGTAGGGCAGTACTAATTGGAGGCCGTGGAGTACTAAGGGAGATGCTGCTGGGGCTCTTCCATCATTTATGTATTGATTTTAATTAGTACATGTTTGGATACATGCTCTATATCCATCTTAGGGAGTGTATACGTGTATTAAACATATCTTGATTCTTTTTCTTCTTCTTCCCTTCCCTATCCAATTCCCTCCCTCTGTCTTTAGATCTTCTTTCCCCCTTTTATCATCATCATTACTGTTACTGAATAAAGATTAAATTCCATGAATGTAATTGGTATATGTTCTAATCTTTTCATGTCCCTTTCCTTTCCTCCCTCCTCCACCCTCAGACTCCCAGTCCCTGTCCATTTGCAAAATATCCCCCTCCTTGTTTCATTCTACCAATCTTTCATCCTGCTCTCTATTTGTACTTTGGATTACCCAAAGGAAAGCAATCATAAAATATTGAAGCTTGTTTCAGTTAAGATATTTTCAAGATGTATTCATGTCCCTATAAATGTCTCAAATTTACCCTTTTTTATAGTCAAGTAGTATTCCATCATGTATAAATATTACATTTTCCTTATCTATTTGTCTTTTGATGAATACATAGGTTGCTTTCAAGATTTAGCTATGTTAAATTGTGCTGCTATAAACACTGGTGTGTATGTGTCTCTGTAATGTGATTGTCTTTAGCCCATTTTGGAAGATCCCTGCAAAAGAATAGCTGGGTTAAATTGAATTTCTTTTTTAAATTTTGAGAGATCTCCATATTGATTTTCATAATGGCTGTAATATTTTACATTTCCACACCAATGTAGAAGCATTTTTTTCTCTCTCAGCAATGCCAGCATTTGTTATTATTTGATTCCTTGATGATTGCTATTCTTTTTGATAGCAGATAAAATCATAATGTTCTTTTAATTTTCTTTCTTTCTTTCTTTTTTGAGACAATGTCTCATTTTTGTTGTTCAGGCTGGCCCTGAGCTCAGCCTTGAACTCACAGCAATCCTCCTGCCTCTGCCTCCCAAGTGCTGGGATTACAGGCATGATCCACAATGCCCGGCACTGTGGTGTGTGGTTCTGATTGCTGGTGGGTGTGCGTCTCTATACCCAGCATTGTTTTATGTGGTTCCTGAGGATCGAACCCAGACCCTTGCATTTGTAAGGCAGGTGCTGGAACCAGTGAGCTAAAAACCCAGCCTCCTGTAAGTTTCTTTCTTAAGACTGCTTTTACCATGTCTCATAGGCTTTAGTATCATCCAGATATTGTCATTTGATTCTAGAAATTATTTAATTTCTCTTTCGATTTCTTCTATGACCCACTGAGTGTTCAGGAATGTTATTAAGTTTCTAGGGTATGAATTTTCTCTGGTTTCTCCTGTGATTAAATCTAGTTTTAGATTACCATGATATGATGTGAAACATGGGGTGACTCAGAGTGTTTGGAATTATTTAAGCATATTTTAAAGACTAGCAGCAGCAGGTTTATATGTGATGTCTTTCTTTTTGCTTTTCTCTCACAATTTCTGAGATTCTTTTTGTTGGACATCTGGAATTTCCAATAGACAGGGAATTTCTTTATTTTTCATTGTAGTTGTTTTGTGTTTAATAAGTGTTGGTTACCCATACATTGAAGTCTTTCCCTATAGTTGGAACATTTTCTATTATGATTTCTGTAAACAGGTATTTTATTCCATGTATGTTATATTCTAGTTTGTTTACTACAGTGAGGCTTCAGTTAGTCTTTTTAATGCTGTCTAGTAACTTTTGGGTGGATTTTTATTGTCCTCTTATTATTTTTAATAATAATTTATTATTATTAATTTTAACAATATTTTATTAATGATTTAATTAATAATTTAATATTATTAGTAATTATTATTATTCACCCTTTATCAGAACTCTTTGTAGCTTATGTTCTATGATTATTAGCACTTAGTCTATAATGTGCAAGGAGAAGTAAAGGGAATAGACAGCTTCTCTGAATAATTCATGATAGATTACCATTTGGGCTTTGATTTCAAAACACTATCTTCACAATGATGATTTCTGCAATTTCTAAATTCTATACAATTTTTTTATTTGTGGTATTTCTGTTTGATATTATTTTTTTTTTTTTTTTAGGTT
>PVIR01000453.1:109718-179522 GCA_004026965.1 Petromus typicus
CTCGCTTTGTGGTTCAGGCTGGCCCTGAGCTCAGCCTCAAACTCACATCACAATCCTCCTGCCTCTGCCTCCCGAGTGCTGGGATTACAGGCGTGAGCCACCACGCCCGGCACAGTGGTATGTGGTACTGGTTGCTGCTGGGTGTGGGTCTCCACACCCAGTATTGTTATGTGGTTACCGGGGAATCGAACCCGGGTCCCTGCGCTTGCAAGACAGGCGCCGGAACCACTGAGCTAACTCCCCGGCCCTGTTTGATATATTTTTGTGGCATTAATATCTGGCATTCATGGCATTTGGTAAATGTGTCCGTCATATTTTCATCAACTCCTCTGATTTTTGTTTCTTCCCAACCAAACTGCTCATAAACTTTTGGATCATGTCCTCTTTGCACTCGCAAAGTTTCTTTTTTAATCGATTTGTAAAGCTGTGGCATCTGGTATTTGCTTTCCTTTCCATTGATGTCCCATGTAGCTGCCTGGGGAGACCTTGGTGGCCTTTTGCTGCCTTCTTTCCCATTCTCTCTCTCTCCTCCCCTCTCTCTGTCTGTGAGTCTGTGTGTTTGTATGCATGCACGTGTATGAATGAAGTCTGGGGTGAAGTAAGATGAGGAGAGATTTTATGTTGCAAAGATCTTTTTAGTTAGAAATTGCCTTACTCTGATATGATTTCGGGTTTTATTTGTCCAGAGATACTATTTATATTTAAGTGGTTAGGATGCTGTTATTGTGTTCTGAGGAAAGAATTACTATTAGTTTTCACAGCATCAACAGATCCCATCACACATCGCTTATATGTGATAAACTTTGCATTTACACTGTCACCCTTTATCAGAACTCTTTATAGCTTACGTTCTATTGTTATTAGCACTTAGTCTATAATGTTCAGGGAGAAGTAAAGGGAATAGACAGAGGGATGGGTAAAAGAGGAGTGTAAATCAGTAGGAGAGATAGGTAGGAGATCACAACCAACATTGAGAATTTGTACCTGTGCATGATGCATTCTCAGTTTTTCCCATTCCCCTGCCCACCCTACCACCCCACTTCCTGTATACATAAGCTTTCTTTTCTGTTTTTACTAACAATTTTTTTCTTTTCCTTCTTTAATTTCCCCTTCTCCACTTTTCCTTTTCCCTTTGAACATTTTCTTCCTATTTCACAATACCTATCATACATTCTGGACCTAACTTACACCTTCAGTTTCTCATACTAAAAATAATAGAGTATTTACACACCTGTGTCTTATTTATTTCACTTACGAGTATGTCCTCAAGGTGCATCCATTTAAGTATAAATGCATCGGGAACAATTCTATTTGGGAAAATTAAGTGGAGAATTGGAACTATGATTGGGCCGAGCTTTCCTGTCTGAAGGCCAGCTATGACGTATGCAGACCTGAGAACTTGACTCTTTATATTCGCCTCCAAGTGACCTGTTATATTGATTCCTAGAGTCTGACACAGCAAAATAATTAATAATTAGGCAGAAATGAGACTTTGAGAAGTTGAGCTTAGGGATGATCCATGCTACTCTGGGTAGCAAAAGTCTGCAGACCCGAGCTTGCTACACATTTTATTCAGTACCTCCGGAGCCAGCAGTATTACAGGTCACTCAGCGAGCAGTAGTTTCAGTATATCAGAACTAACACATGTTACAGGTCCCTCAGAGGTGAAGATAAAAAGTCAAGTCCTCAGGCTGCAGATGCCATAGCTGGTCTTCAGGCAGGAAAACTTAGCTCAGTCATAGTCCCAAGTGTCCAATTAATTTTCCCAAGTAGGATTGCTCTAGATATAAATAACTTTAATTTAATCATTCTTTACGGCTGAGTAATATTTCATTTTATTAAAAAAAAAAGAAAACCCACAGTGTTGAGGGTTTTAAGATATTTGTTGGGGCGGGCTGGGCATTTAGCTCAGTGGTTCCAGAGCCTGTCTTGGAAGCGCAAGGACCCGGTTCAATCCCCGGAAACCACATACCATACTGGGTGTGGAGACTCACGCCCAGCAGCAACCAGTACCACATACCGGCTCACGCCTGTAATCCTAGCACTCGGGAGGCAGAGGCAGGAGGATTGCTGTGATGTGAGTTGGAGACTGAGCTCAGGTCCAGCCTGAACCACAAAGCGAGACCCTGTCTCAAAAAAACTTAAAAAAAAAAAAAAAGATATTTGTTGGGACAAAGATGGTATCTAGGGATTGGGGAAAAGATGGTGGACTGGTGAGGGCCCGCACACAGCTTCTCAAGACAACGTACCCAGAGTCTGGAAATTAATAACTTGGAGAGTAAACAGTGAGTGAAGGGTGTAAGAAACACGAGGGGATGGACAGAGGAGAAGAAAATAGGACCTATTAGTGCAGAAAAAATGGCCAACCTATGCCGATGGACACTGGGCGGTGTAGTGTATTTGCACTGTAGAAAGTGGGCAGCAAAAGCAACTTGGATTGAAAACTTTTATGTAATTGGAGACAGCAGTGGTAACATCAGTCCCTGCTACCAGAACGGCACCTCACAGTCAGCAACTGTTGAATGAGGAGGAAGGGAGTCCCCACATAGTTTCTGGAGTGGAGCAGGCAAAGGTCACCATTTTATTTTAAAAAGCTCAAGTACTGAACTCCAACTAACGCAGCAACTAACCTCACTCCCAGCGTCCGGGAGCAGAAGAGGGAAGAGCTCCCGCGCAGTAGGCTATAGGAAGCAGGACAACAGACGGAAAAAACAGGCTGCTGAGAAGCGGCGGCCAGCGCTGTACAGATTAGCGGAAAGCTAGCCACCAAGCGCTGGACGCGCCTGGCTGCTCCGCGATCGGGAGCGCGGGACAGGAGAGCGTTCAGCCCAGCGCCAGGAAAGGGATAGCTCCACCTCACTCTGGGACAGGCCGCAGACCAGCGACTCTACCGACCCCGAGAAACTCCCGCACCTCCATACAATCGGGGAACCGTCAGCAGAGAGGAACGGAGGCAGCAGCGGGGTCCGTGAGGGACAGATGGGCACTGACCTGGAAGCAGCCTTGGGTTGGCTCCCTGGACTTGCCAGAAGAGCTAAAAGAGGCACAGAAATGGCCTCAGTGAGCGAGATATGTAAGCCACCTGAGGAATTTCATGATTTTCCTTTTTCTTTGATTGCTTGGTTTGCATTCCGTTATCTGGGTGTGTGTGTGTGTGCGGTTGTTTAGGTTTTTTACTTTAACTTTTGTTCTGTTACACTCAGCCATCTTTTTTTCTTGAGTCTATATTTTCATGTGAGTCAACAGGGCCTCTTGTCTTTGTAGTTCATTTCAATATCCTTTTACTTTCTCCTCCACTTTTTCCCCTCTGTCCTTTTCTCTACTTTCCCAAAGTCTGGTGTCCTTCTGTGCCCTCCAGCCTTGCTATTACTATACTTCTTTTCATTTATCTCTCATTTTGTCTCCTGTTCTTCTTAAATTTCCCCCCTCCAGAGTAAAATCACTTTACTAAGGGCAAACTCATTACATACAACTACCTGGTTTAGGTTAGATTTTGTTAAAAACAAAACAAAACAACCAGTAAATCTTGCTTATATGATTATTAAAGGTACTACACAATTACTAGTTTGTCAGTTGCTAGATGTGCTGAATGTTATTATTTTGTTTGTTTGTTTGTGTTTTTGGAGACAGGGTCTTGCTTTGTAGTTCAGGCTGGCCCTGAGCTCAGCCTCAAACTCATATCATAGAAATCCTCCTGCCTCTGCCTCCAAGCATTGTGATATGTGGTACTGATAGCTGCTGGGTGTGAGTCTCCACACCCAGTATTGTGAACCCAGGCCCTTGGGCTTGCAAGACAGGCGCCGGAACCACTGAGCTAAATCCCCGGCCCTGGATGTTATTTTTATTGCTAACTGTATTACTTGAGCAAGGATGTCATACCTGTTAAAACCAATTGTTCCCCTCATACAAGAACGTTGTTACTCTGGAATCACAATCATCACCATAATCCAGTACCAAAGGTCTGGGTTCTGAGCTTAATAAACAATAATCTCATATCCTAAACAAACTGGGAAGGTAGAGTCTCGACATAGACACAAAAACCGAGAGTCACCTATATATACTAGGAAAGCATTTCTGAGGAATAGACATTTCCTAGACAAATCTCAATATAAGTGCTAAAGCTGTATACCATAAGAAATCTATAAACAGCAACTTACAAAACAAAATAAAATTAAAAACGAGAAATGACAAGACACAGAAGAAAATGCAACCCCAAACAGCCAACTCACCAGAGATAAGTCCAGTGAACGATGACATACAGGAAGTCAGAAGCCTCCTACTGGGACTTTCTGAACTGATGACTACAGAAGTGAAAATACAAATAAATGAGGCTATAGAGAAAATAATCTTTCAGGTAAAAAAGAAATGGCAGTTAAAATGAAGGACATGCTCAATGAAACTAGAGCAGGCACAGATACAAAATATAGAAGCTTACAAAAATCATTTTAACCAGGAATGCCCAACATAGGAGAGAAGTGGAATCCACAAAACAAGTTCAAACCGATATTCAGGAGATTAAAAATTCCATAGAAATTTTGAAATGGCTATTCATAGCCATTTGATCAAAGTGAAAAAAAATTTAAAATCTGGAAGATAGGACTCTTGTTATTGACCATGAAAGGAAAGATTTCTTAGAAATAGTAAGAGACCACGAAAAATAAATCCAACAATTGCTAAATGATGCAAAGAGAAAATATAAAATTGAATGGAGTCAATAAGAATGCCAATAATAAACGAGTGCTATGTAAAAGCTATTCCAAGAAGTAGTGGCAGAAAACTTCTGGAACTGGAAAAAAGAATTTGATATACAAATAAGGAAGGCATAGGGAACTCCAAATAACCATAACCAAAATAAATGCAACTAAGCCTCAAAATAATCAAGATTCCAGAAATTCAGAACAAAAACAGCATATTTAGAGCTATTAGAGAAAAGAAACAAATCACACATAAAGTAAAGCTCATCAGAATTCCAGCAGACTTTTCAATGCAAACCTTTGAGGACAGAATAGCCTGGAGTGAAATATTTCAAGCCCTAAATGAAAACAATCTCCAAGTCAAATTGGTGTATGTCACAAAACTATCTTTCAAAATCACTAGAGAAATAAAATACTTTCATGACAAAGAATAACTGAAGAAATTCACAACCAAAAACCAGATCTACAAAGTATTCTGAAATGCATTTTAGAAAGAGACAATGAAAATCACAATTCTAAGAACATCAATAGAAGTAAACCATGAGTCAGGGCAAGTAAGCAGAAAAGACAATATGACAGGGACAATCCAGTGTGTATCAGCTACAACCGTCCATGCAAATGGTCTCAATTCACCAATCAAAAGAAACAGAGTGGCAGAATGGATGAAGAGGGAAGAACCAAAAAAAGAAAAAAAAATATCTTTTAAAAAAAGAAACAAGATCCAACAATACGTTCGATACAAAAAACACATTTAACTCAAAAAAAAAAATTCATAGACAAAGTCAGAGCCTGGAAAACCATTTTCCATGTGATGGGAACCCCGAAAAATATGAAGGGTAGCTATTCCACTTGCAGATAATGTGAACTCCAAGCTAAGACTGAAGAAGAGACAAAGAAGTCACTACCTATTTATTAAAGAAATACCTCAAGAAGAGAGGATAATAATTATAAACATGTATGCATCAAATATGGGTGCACCTAATTATATAAAATATTAAAGGACATGAAAAAAATCTAATAACTACTAGCACAATTACAGTGGGGGGCCTTAATAACTCACTGTCACAAATAAATCAATTAAACAAACAATAAAAATGAGAACTGAACCCAACCTGTGAACAGATGGACTTAGTAGATGTCTACTGAGTGTCCCTCCCCCAAACTTCCAAATACACATTCTTCTCAGGTGCACAGGGCACGTTCTCCAAAATCACCACACACCACCCCGTAGAACATGCTTAGGTAAATGCCTAGGAATTGAAATTATCCTGTGTATATTATCTGACCACACTGCAATGAATCTGGGAATCAATGACAAAACACCTCACAGAACTCCATAAACACATGGAAATTAAATAACACTCTCCTTAGTAACTTGTGGGTCACAGATGAAATTAAAGGAGAAATTAAAACAGTATCTACAGTTAAATTATAATACTGATGCAACATTCTGCAACTTAAGGGATGCAATGAAAGCAGTCTTAAGAGGGGGAAGTTATAGCAGTGAAGTCTCACATCAGGAAAACAGAATAAGCTCAAAGAAATAGCCTAGTGTTGAACCTCAGACTTCTAGTAAATGAAGAACAAGTCATGCCCAAAGCTTGTATGAAGGAAGAACTTATAAGGATCAGATGAGAAATTAACACAATTAAGACTAAGAAAAAATAAAAGAATCAATGAAGTGAAGAACTAATTCTTTAAAAGGTAAAATCGATAAACCCATAGCCAAACTTTTAAAAAAGAAAAAAAGACCCAAATCATACAACAAGAAATGAAGAGAGGGCCAGGGATTTAGCTCAGTGGTTCTGGTACTTGCCTTGCAAGTGCAAGGGACCAGGTTCAATCCTTGGTAACCACATACAAAAATACCGTGTGTGGAGACTCACGCCCACCAGGAATCAGAACCACATACCACAGTGTCAGGGGGGTGGTGGCTCATGCCTGTAATCACAGCTCTTGGGAGGCAGAGGCAAAGAATTCTGTAAAAGGATGCTGTAAATACAAGGTGGAGTTCAGGGCCAGCCTGAACTGCATAAGTCAGACCCTGTCTCAAAAAAAAAAAAAAAAAAAAGAATAAATAAAAGGAAATGAAGGGGGTAAAATCACAACAGATCCTGTGGAAATTCAGATGATCACAAATACCTACTTTGAAAATTTATACTGTAATAAGATGGAAAACATAGAGGAAATGGACAGATTCCTAGATACATCTGAATTATCACACATGAAACAAGAAGATATTAAAATTTGAAATAACTCAATATTAGCAATTGAAAATGTAACTAAAAATTTATCAACAAAGAAAAGTCCAGGTCCCGCTGGTTTCACTGCCAAATTCTATAAGAAATGTAGACATCTAATGCCAGTTATCTTTACTCTCATTAATGAAATATAAAGAGAAGCAATATTTCCAGAATCATTCCTGATATCAGAACTAAAGAGGAAAATTATAGGCCAGTTTTGCTAATGAGTATAGTGGCAAAAATCCTCATTAAGATACCCTCAAACAGAATGCAGCAAATCATCAAGAGGGATTCATCCCAGGTATGCAGAGATGGCTCAAAATAGGCAAATCAATAAACATGATATACCATATCAATAGAGCCAAAGAAAAATCACTTGATCATCTCAATTGACACAAAGAAAGCATCTGACAAAGTCTAGTACTCATTCATGATAAAACTCTACAGAAAATTGGAATAGACAGTCTTTATCTCAATCTAATAAGAGCCATCTGTTATGAACCAACAGCCAACATCATACTAAATGAACAAAAACTGAAAGTTTTTGTTCTAAATTCAGGAATAAGAAAAGGATGTCCACTGTCCTCACTTGTATTCAACATAGTTCTAGAAACGTTAGCCAGAGGAATTAGACAAGAGAAGGAAATAAGTGGAATAATGTTACAAAAAGAAGTTAAACTATCATTATTTGTAGATGACATAATACACTACAGAGAAGAACCCACCTACTCCAGGAGAAGGTTTGTAGATTTAATAACTAAATTCATAGCTGAATATTAAGTCAGCACTCAAAAATCAACAGCTTTTCTCTACACAAATAACAAACTCACTGAGAGAGAAATTAGTGAAATAGCACCTTTTATAATAACATTGAAATAAAATGATATGCCCAGGAATCACTCTAATGAAAGAAATTGAAGAACTCTACATTGAAAACTACAGCACTATGAAAAGGATATGAAAGAGAATATCAATAAATGGACAATTATCCCTTATTCTTGGGTAGGAATAATCAATATAGAGAAAATGGTAATACTTCCAAAATTATTATATTTAGTACAACTGTGATCAAATTTCCAACACGGTATCTCAGAGAATTAGAGAAAACAATCCAAAAATTCATTTGGAACCAGAAGAGACTAGAATAGCAAAGACAATTCTAAGCAACAGAGACAAAGGAAAGGGCATCACAATCCCTGACTTGAAATTATACCACAGAGCTACTGTGATTAAAAACAGCAGGATATTGGCAAGAAAATAGACCTGAAGATCTAGGGGACAGACTTAAAGATAGGGAAGCAATTCCAAACAGGCTCAACCAACTTTTTTTTTCTGACAAAGGGGCCAATCATGTTCACTGGGAGAATACCCTCTTTAACAAGTGATGCTGGAAAAACCGGCTTTCTATATGTCAAGGACTAAACTAGACCATGTCTCTCACAAATGGATCAAAGATCTGAATATTAAAACAGAAACACTGAATCTGCTGGAAAGGAGAATAGGGAAAACCACTGAGGACTCAAAGGTAGACTAAGACTTTATGAACAAAAACCTAGATTGCATGGGAAATAATACAAAGAATCAATAACTTGTAACTCATCCCACTAAAAAGCTTTTGCACTGTGACAGGAATCATCAATAGAGTGAAGAGACGAAAGCCTGGCTAAGATCAAGATCAACAACAAATGCTGGTGGGGTTGTGTGGGAGAAGAAACCTTTCTTTATTGCTGGAAGAGTAGAGTGAGCAGTTCCATTTGATACAGCTATTCCCCTGCTGGGTATTTCCCAAAGAATTAAAAGCATTGTACCACAGCAATACATGCAGACTCATGTTTATAATGATATAGTTTATAATAGCTAAATCTTGGAAACAATCCAAATGCCCATCAACCAACAAAAGAATGAAGAAAGATTTACAATGGAATATTACTGAGCCACAAAGGACAAACAAGACATTTATAGCTAAGTGGATGCACCTTGAAGCAACACACTTAAGTGAAATAAATTGGACACACACATGCAAATATCTCATTGTCTCTCTGATGCAAGAAACGGAAAATGTAAATAGGAACCAAAATGTGTAACAGGTAGTGAAATAAGTAACAATTGCTCAAAAGGAAGGGGAGCTAGAGAAGAAGGGAGAGGGGAAGGAAAAAGAAAAAATGAGGGGAAAAAGGACAAAAATGAAAATGGAGCTTCTATAATTAATGAAGAAGAGGAAATGAAGGGATCAAAGGGGAATGGGAAAAAACAGAATCAAGACACATCATGTACAAATCCCCGATGGTGAATGTGATCATCATATAAATCTAAATTATATCAAAAAGTTAAAATAAAAATACTATATAAGCAAGAAAAAGCAAAGATGTGGTTTAACTGGGGTAAGGAGTTGGGACTGAAGAATGCTACTAGTTTGCCAGAAGCTAATATGTATTGATGATATATCTGTGCACGTGTGAAGTGGAGAAGAGTGAATGGCAGACACAGGTAAAGTGAGGAAGAGCAAAAAGAATAGTATAGAAAGGACAGAAGGTTAATAAAAGAGAAGATCAGAGTAACTGAGAGAAAGGAATATATAATGAACAAGAAACCTGGAGAATTTAAAAAGTGGGAGAAAAGTAAAAAATAAGAAAGTAATAATGCTATGAAAGCTTCACTGAAGAAATGAAATACACGAG
Organism: Petromus typicus; assembly: GCA_004026965.1. Classification (NCBI taxonomy): domain Eukaryota; kingdom Metazoa; phylum Chordata; class Mammalia; order Rodentia; family Petromuridae; genus Petromus; species Petromus typicus. The sequence goes on from PVIR01000453.1 coordinate 119,334, forward strand.
GAGAAAAAATAAACAACTAAATCAGAACACCCCACCCAATCTGGCAGGAATCCCTATCAAATACTCCAACAAGAGAAAATATGTGGGATTTCCATGTTATCACTATGCCAGCAAAACCTGAGTGTTCACACAATTCTCTTCTGGACTTGGTTGTAGACCAACTGCAGGCAGCCACACCAATATCCCCCTTTTCCCTTGCACTAAAAAGCTGAACTAACTTGATCTAAAGAATTCTTCCCTGTAGTTTTCAGAGCAGAGGTCTTTCACCTCCTTTCTTAGATTGATTCCTAGATATTTCATTTCTTTTAGATGCTATTGTAAGAGAGATTGACTCCTCAGTTTCTCTCTCAGTGAGTCTATTTGTGTATACAAAAGCTATTGAATTTTTTTTTTCTTTTGAGACAGGGTTTCTCTTTGTAGTTCAGGCTGGTCCTAAGCTCAGCCTTGAAATCACAGCAGTCCTCCTGCCTCTGCCTCCCGAGTGCTGGGATTACAGGCGTGAGCCACAATGACCAGCTCTGTGGTATGTGGTACTGATTGCTGGTGGGTGTGGGTCTCCACACCCAACATTGTTGTATGTGGTTGCTGGGATCAAACCTGGACCCTTGCACTTGCAAGGTGGGTGCTGGAACCACTAAGCTTCTGGGCCAAAAGCTATTGATTTTGGGGCATTGATCTTGTATCCAGCTATCCTACTAAATCAGTGATTAGGTATATAAATCTTTTGGTTGAATTTTTAGGATCTTCTATGTAGAGTATCATGTCATCAGAAAATAATGACACTTTGCTTCTTTTCCTATCTTTATTCCTTTTATTTCTTCCTCTTGTCTAATTGCTGTGGCTAATGTTCTCAGTACCATATTGAACAGGAGTGGTGATGGTGGACATCCTTGTCTTGTTCCTGATCCTAGTGTGAAAGATTTCATTTTTGACCATTTATAATAATGTTGGCCATTGGTTTCTCATAAATAGCTTTTACTAGTTTGAAGTAAAGCCCATCTATTCCAATTTTCTGTAGGGGTTTGATCATGAACAGGTGCTGAATTTTGTCAAATGCTTTTTCTGCATCTCTTGAGATGACCTTATGGTTTTTGTCCTTGAGTCTGTTAATATAGTGTATTACATTTATTGATTTACATATGTTGAACCATCCTTGTATCTCTGGGATGAATCTAACTTGATCATGGTGTATGATCTTGATTCTCTGTATTCTGTTTGCCAGTATCTTACTGAGGATTTCTGCATCAGAGTTCATTAGAGAGATCGGTGTGTAGTTTTCTTTTTTGGTTGAGTCTTTTTCTGCTTTAGAATCAAGGTAATGGTTATTTCCAGGAATGAATTTGGGAATACTGCTTCCCTTTCAATTTCATTAAACAATTTGAGAAGTAGTGGCATTAACTCTTCTTTAGAGTTCAACAGTAAAGCCATCAGGACCAGAGCTTTTCTTTGTTGGTAGGTTTTTTTATTAGCAAGCAGGCAGAATCTGCTGCTTCCCTGGGTGTGCTTAGGGACTCTTGCCTCCCAGGTGTGATTGTGGTGTCCACCTGTGAGTTTGTGTTCTGGGAGGGGCCCATGGGAATTGGCTGGCTGGGGTGCACATCCTTGAGCTTCTGTCTTACTTTCCCTTTTTCCAGAGTTGGAGAGGGTTCTCTCACTTGTGGTGAGCAATGGTGAGGATGTCACTGGATTGCATCATTCCTGTGTTTGGGGGGTGGTGGTGGGAAGAAGGGATCAATGTATGTAGAGTCTGTCACAGGACCTCAGCCTCTACAGTGATCATTTGTCCCCTAAGGCTATCTGTGATGCCTTCCTGGTGGCTGCTCCCCCAAGGTTTAAGTTGTGCATATCATCTTTTTGATTAATTCTGTTTCTGAGTGTAAGTCCTTCCTCTAATGCAGAGTACCTGTGGCTTCAGTAAATCCTCTCTGAGCACTTCTGCTGTGACTCTTCTAGTCAGCCATACTGAATCTGTAGGATGCATTTGTCACCACTGTCAGGCTTAAGGGTGTCTCTGCATCCTTCCTACATGGACTGCAGTTGAGAGATGTCACCGAGTAAGGTACTGTAGCTGGTCCAGGGCTCTCAGCAGTGCACTGTTCCAGTTTTTGAACAAAAAGGAGAAAATTATAGAAGCTGAGATTTATTGCTTTACACTCTGAGAGGGAAAACTGTTGTAGAGTTGGTTCATGGGAAATGACGTTTGGTGGCATTGTACAACTTAAAACAGGGTGGTGAGATAAATCTGGGTGCTGTGAGCTGGTGAGGGCCTGAATAAAGCAGAAGATAGTAAAAATGTGGAAATACAAAAAAATCCAAGATTGAAAAGGAGAAAAAGTATCTTCTCATGAAATTGACATAGAATAAATATGTTGAACGAGGCATATAAGATGCTCAAAGGTAGTTTAAGAATTTTTTTGTGCATCTGACAATGCTTTTGTGTGTCTGATAAAACTTCTGAACCCAACTGGCCCCCTGACCCTGATATGTGCTGGAGATGCAAGATGAAACCATCAGCTTCAAGGATCTCTGAACAAGAGTGACACGAGAAGGGCCTGGTCCAAACTGCAAGGCCTCTCCCAATGGATGCAGCGCTCTGGGGGTATAAGGTGGGAGACTGACACTAGAGGCAGGAAAGCCAGACCCGAAAGGGGAAAGAACTTGAATCCTGTCAGAGGAGGGTTCATGGGACGCTAATGCAGCTCAGATTTTAAGGCCTGGTACTTAATTATCTCTACCTGATTTTATTTTCAAAAAAAGGTTTCCCAAGTTATATGAGCCTCATGGTCCCTCCAGATCCTGGATCTGTACCTCCTCACCCATCCAGAGACTCCATGCTGCTCTCCTCCCTCAGAATAGGTTGAATCATCTCACTTTTTATGGTGTCCTTTACTGCTGCTGAGAAATGAGCTACCGGTTTAACTAAGACTTCCTGTTTACTGAACTCCAGCAGATGCCATTTTTCTTGTCTAAGTAACTGGGAGTCCTGAGTTTGGGCAGTGTCTGTGTGTCTTTCCTTTGTTGCATTTTAGATTTTTTCTTTGATGATCTTAAGTTTCATGCTGAGAATATAGGTATGAGTTTCTTTTATTTTTTTTATGTGGGACCTAATGGGCTTCATCCAGTAGCAAACCAACCCATTCCATCAAGTCTAGGAAATTCCCAGGCAAATTTCCAAATATTGCTTCTGCCTTAAAATTAAGAGCTCTGATTAGGCAAATGTCGCACCTTTTTTTTCCCTATCTTTGTTTCTTAATACCTCTTTCCTCCCCTCCCCTCCCCCTTTCCTCCTCTCCTCTGCATTGTAGAGGAGCAGTTGGTAAACTATTGCCCGTGACCCAAATCTGTCCTGCTGTTTGCTTTTGTCACAGACTTGTACTGGAATACAGCTATTCCCTTTCACATGCTGTTTGTGACTGCCTTCAAGCTAGAGTGAGAGAGGAGTGAGTGGTAGACAGACATTTTGAGTCTCATAAACCTAAAATATTTACTCTGTGACCTTTACAAAGTCTGCTGCCCTCTTAAAGACAATTTATCTTCCAGTTCACAAATTCTTTGTCTATTTTTACTGTGCTTTTAAAATTGTCCACTTTCTCATTTTGGTTATTGTATTTTTTTATTCCAAATGGATTCTTATAAATCTAAAAGTTCATTTTTTATAGTTTCCCATTTCATATAGTATTTTCAAATATGTATATATTTTAATATACATTCCATACTTTAGAAACACATACCCATTCTTGAATGTCTGGTACTTGAAATCTTAACAAATTTGACTGTAATTTTTGCATGTGTGTTTTTCTATTTTCACTTTATTATTTTAACTTTTTCCACCTAATTTTTCTTGAAAAGCTATTTGTTGACATATTTGAAGCCTCAAATACAAATAGGTTTTTATAAAGAGAACTTACATTTGTCCTGCTTGGTGTCTAAAGCAAATTCTTTGAGAGCCTGTGGACCACCAAGACTACAAATCTATATCAGGGCTGGTACAAGGCCATAATATTTCTAAATCTTTTAACCTTATTTTTTCCTGCTGCTAAAAAAATTAGCACCATTGTGAAGAAATTCTGCACTGGACTGTGTATAGTTTTGTCCTCACTGAGTACCTGTCATTCAGCACAGGGCTTGACCTAATACTTACAGAATAAATCAATTATCAAGATCTGTAGATTGGGCTTTCTAAATACTCATAACTCTCAAATCTGTTTCTTCACTTTCTTCCCATGTGCACAGTCCTGGTCAGATCCTCATCACATGTTCATTTAAGCTGTTGTCAGATTATTTTTCAGTTTAGTAGTTCTCAGATGACAGCATGGTTCAGGATTTCTCAGGGATGCTAGGAAAACTGGTTTTTAAAAATCAACAAGGAATTGAGGAAATCTCTAGTTTAAAATACCCCACAGATGATTCTAGTACGTGCTTTCAATGAAAGACATTCTATGTCAGCTTGTCTTCAGTCTTGTCTCTCTCAAATTTGCGTTCCATGTTCTACTAAAGAATTCATCTAACATGTAAATCTTATGGCTCTACTCTCCTATAAGGACCTTCAGAGACTCTCTGTGGCCGTGTTGGGTGAAATCCAAGCCATTTGGCCCTGTGTGTACAACCCTCTGCCTGTGCTTTGGCGGCGCTCCATGTTTGCACTCCTGCCTCACGTCCGGTCCTGACACTATGTCTTGCTTTTACTGAAGTTATTCTCTATGCTTCTAGTCCCTGTTTTTACTTCTTTTACTGGCTTTCTCCTTCTTGCCTTCTATGACCCAGTTCATCTATAGAAAGCCTCTCTGGTAGACTGGATTTAGTGTAATTACTCCTTGGTATTCTACTTCATCAATTCTGGGACCACCTCTTTATACGGAAAATGTTACTTTTCACTAGACTGTAGGTTCCTCAAAGGACTTAAGTCACTCATCTTAGATTCACACAGGACTCAGAGTATAGGAAACTCAAATTATAAAAAAGAGCAAAATAAAAGAGAGATAGCAGAAAGTAGGGAGATAAATCTTTCTTGAATGGGAAGAAGATAAAGATATAAATGGAATGGGGAAGGGAGAAAAAGGATTAAAAAGGAAATAAGATGTGTTATAGACATGTACCAACTCTATACAAGAAATATGAACAATGTACTGCAAACATATACTAATAAAAATAAAAATAGAGTGAAAGATATATTTATTGTCCCAAATATGCACTTATTATACAGTTACTGAACTTTCTAGGTTTTCCCTTTAAAATTATGTGCCTTAAGTATTTTCAAACATTGGTTAATAATACCCTTTTAAGCCCTTGAATTTTATAAGACTTGTGATTACATATATATATATATATTTTTTTTTTTTTTTTGAGACAGGGTCTTGCTTTGTAGTTCAGACTGGCCCTGAGCTCAGCCTCAAACTCACATCACAGCAATCCTCCTGCCTCTGCCTCCTGAGTGCTGGGATTATAGGCATGAGCTACCACACCTGGCACTATGGTATGTGGTACTGGTTGCTGGTGGCTGTGAGTCACCACACCTGGTATTGTTGTATTTGTTTACCAGGGATCAAACCTGGGCCGTTGCACTTGCAAGACAGGCACTGGAACCACTGAGCTAAATCCCCAGCCCTTGTGATTATATTCTTCAAGTAAATTGAGTTTAAAGCTATTGTGGAGAAAAAAGGAGACAGAATATGGAAGTTAAAAATAAACCCCAGCTAAACAGAAAGCTGCATGAGTTGTTAAGTGGAGAGTGAGAATTATTAAGAGCTGAGAATGTGACATGCCATGAATGGGTACTGGGAAAAGTTGTTCTCCCAGTATAGGCCACCTGGCTAAGGGAAGTTCGTGGTGTCTTTGGATGTTGGGGTTTTTTTTTTCCTTCCTTGAGTCTGTCTGATATCTTCCCCAACCCTCCCAGGAAAATAATAAACCAAATCTCCCCTCCTGAAAGACTTAGTGCTGTAGAGACAAATATGAATCATAGGCTCACAGACAAGTCCCTCACAACAGGAAAAAATGTAAGGTGGGATAATGAAAAGCACAGACCCTGCAGCACAAGTCACTTAGTTTCTCAGCTTCCTTCAGTCCCAATTAATCTAGCCTTCCCCAAATCATAAGCAGGGTCAAGTCTGAAATTTTACTGGGAAGGACCAGAAAGGTCAGAGCTGGTGACACCAAAACTGGCTTCTAAATTACCCCAGAGGCATTTGATTCAGGAGATGGGGTTATAATCTCGTATTGGTCCCCAGAACGTGTATCACTCTGACTTCCTCCTTGATTTACATCGCTTCGATCTTTTTAATCCAGATCAATATCAGAGCTATGATTCTTGGAACAGAACAAAATACAAAGTCTGTTTCATATCATGCATCAGCAGATATTTATTAAATGTTAATTGATAAGACTAATGATCATGAAAAGGAGAAAAATATGTTTTTGGCACTGACCCTAAGAGATGCAATCTTCACCCTCTGCTAGAAAGTAGCAACAGCAATAATCCACGAAGTCCCAGAGAGAAAACAAAGAAGTGGCAGCAAGAACATCTCATCCAGGAAGCTTCAAACTAGAAGGATCAGAGTGAGGACAGCTGCCATAGTATTCCACTCCCTCCATGGAACCCGCTGCCCTTTGAGGGGGATGACAGCTGGACATCAGCATGAAAATCACAGCACAGTCAGTTTGCCAGTGGAAGGAAGGGGAGGGAGAAAGAGCGTGCTTGGCAAAAAACCATCTGACACACTGATGAATAAGCAAAGGCTTCTATGCACAAAGCTGCTCTTCTACACAGATGCCCTTCTCTTCCCAGAAATTGCTTTACATCCTTCTGAAAAAGAAGTCTCCCTTCTCATATGACCTATCACTTTAGATCAATGTACTGAGAATTGAAGTAGAGTAGTGGAAGGAAGCTCTGATGACAAAGAATCTAGGTTTGACCGAGTACATTATTTCTTCCTGGCTGTGTGATCTTAGATAAGACACTTAAACCTCTTGGAAGAGTTCAGCTTTCTTAAACTCCAGGGAACGAGAAGACTGAAACAGAGATATCAGATGCGCACGTACATATACATATCATTTATGAGGATTCATCGAGCTAATGTATGTGAGCATGTATTTTGCCTCCAAATGATCTTGAGGTTTAGAGCATTCTGTCTACAGTGGGCAGAGGACACGAAAGGGCAGATAGTGCTGCTCATGAATAAAGCTGCTATCAAACCCTGTCTCCCTCTGGAAAAACATGCAAATAAATCCTGATTTATGTAGACATGTGTCAGGGTCTGCATTCATTAGCCAATTTAAATAATTTTATATCTTAAAATAATTATGGCCTTTTGCTGTACTGTTTTTCAACACATAGGAGGTCTAAAGCAAAATGCCCTGAAGACAATCATATGCAATCATTGCATTTATTTTACATATTTAATGAATCCTCCTGTTCTCAGGGTTCTGCTGCCATTGTTGGGCAGCCTGGGTTCTGTCTCCTATCACTTCATGACCACAGAGGGCAGCCTGCCTTTTCTTCCTATCTGCACATGCAGTTTTACTTCAGAGAGGACAGGGGATTTGGAGAAATAGCTTCTCAGGACAACTGCAAATGTAATATGATAGGAACATGTGGTTTGTCTCTCAGTTCGAGCAAGGAGCACTCTTAAATTCTACAGATGCCTAGAGTGTTTTGTTACAAACCTAAGTGGTTGAAATCTACATTTGCCATTCTACTCCTTGTGGTGGATTTAAGGATTGAAAATAATATCCTTTCTCTGCATCCATAGTTTCTGTTCTGTCCTTCATATTCAGAAAACAATAGTAGAGGGAAAAGAAGGGACCACACATCATCTTGTTTGAGTAATACCACTCTCCAAACAGCCCTAGGGTAAAGTGTTTGAGCGAGGAATGAACACAAGTACCAGTGTTATAGAATTTGTCAACAAATAGGAGACATGGGACATGCTTACAGGATGCAGGTCTGTGCCACCTATTCTAATTTAGGCTCTGTTTGAAGAGTACCTTAGATGTACCAAGCTGGAGTTTTTAAATAAATGTTGCCAGGCTAGGAAGGCAAATATTATTCTTAACAGTGGCCCACAAATTCCATAGGATCCAGCCCCTGCCATCTGACACTCCTCCTCATTTTACTCACTCTGCTTTTTATGTTTGACCTATAACTGACATCTTTCTGTTTCTCAAACACATCACTCTGTTGTATCTCGAGGCCTATGCATTGACTATCCCTTTGTGGAATCTTCTTTCATTGGGATTTTAGAGGTTATCTCCTTACCATACAGCTGTCAACTGAAAAACCTACTCAAAGAAACCTGTGGCCATCTATCTTTATCCCAATACATGCTTCTTTATTTCCGGTTTACTATATTTGATGAAGGTCTTGTTCTCTGGACTCAGGACCTTTGTTTGTTTGTTCATCATCTCTATTTTCCTGTAGATGGAATCGCCACAGGGAAAAAGGGCTTTATTAGCTCACACTGTGTTTCCAGCTTCTAGAATAGTGCCTGGTATAGCACAGATGCTAACAATCTATTCAGGGTGTCTATTTCCATTTGGCTGATGGAAACATTAGGTGACTAGCTGGGGTCCAACTCACAGCTAAGGATCACAGGATGATCCTAATGGGTCATCCATTAGGTTTCAGATTGCATTTTTCTGTCTAGGCAAGGAAATTCATTGCTTCCTGTTACATGATCAGAATTTACATTGACCCTGCGGCATCACACTGGGGTTTGAGATTCCTTGTCTTCAGAGACAGGTAACATGAATCAGATCAAGCCGGAGGTAGGAATGGACACTCACCAGGTAGAACTATGCTTGATTAAGAACTTAACTGAAAGCTTGGTGCCAATACACCTTATTTTCCTGCGTTTCAGTTCCATTTGGGGTACACTGAAGCAGCCTGGAAGGATGGAAGCAGATCTAATCCATTGTGGTTCTAATTATGTCATTTACTGCTTCTGGGTGATCATGGACTGGCCTATTGATCTGTCTCTGAAATAGAGATAATTTAAGCTTTTACATGGCTGCCCTGAGCTATTTGAGCCTAAACACATAAAACACCCAACTCAAGCCTGGGAGCACAGGACAAAGTCAATGAATGCTTTGTTATTTTTCTTTATCCAGTTTTTGATTGAAGACTTCCTTTAGAATGTGCGCTGAGTTTTTCTCTTCCTTGTTGTGGCCCTGACTCCGGCTCTGACTGTCTCAATTTTTCTATGTATCTACACAAACCTGCTTTATGATAAGTGTAAGAAGTTCACTGATACCTGGCAAGTGGCTAATAATTACAGAAAGAGTTGAATCTCTAGGTTGATAAAGGGTCTACATTAAGTTTTCGATGTGCTGCAGTAGAGTCGGTAATATGATATTGGGGGAAAGGACTAGACAAAGTGACTGCCAATATGCCGGCTGTGGGTACAGAGTTCTGAGCATCACTAACATGAGCCTTATTCCAATTGCCCTCAGTACAGGAACTGCCAGTCAGCGCAGCCTCATGCTCCATCCTCAGGTCAAGGTGAGAGAGCCATGCTAGGTGTGCTTGAGAGACATCAGGAGTGTGAATCCCAGTGCTCCATGTCAGGTACAGACAAGGTTTTCCTTCTGATTTTCTCATGTACCCTCAGCCCATTAAGTATGGCATCTCTGGAATATTTACTATACAAGAATGTTGGAATTCCAGAAAGAAGAAAAGAGACATTTGAGAAAGTATATTCTACCACTATAAAAAGTAAAGCTGATAATGTTAACATGGAGCCAACTCAGTAGATGTAATGGGTGGAAATGAACTCTAGCCACAGGCTTCCAGCTAGCTGAGAATAATGGCTGCTTTTTCATAGTGTTACAGAGAAAGGCATTATAGGAAGTGTTTGTGAATATCAGTACTTTTATGATGATGATTTGGTTGTGAAGAGGGCTGGTACAGGGAGGATGTCAGAACTATACAGCCTGCTCTTCAAATGCTTAGCCTTGCGTCGGTTTCCAGTTCCCAGAGCTCAGGTCCTTACTCAGCTGTGAATGAACCTCATATGCAACAGCTCAGCTCCATTCCCTCCCCATGCCCCTCCTCTCTTTGAAAACATCAGCAGGGAATTGGATAGAAACAAACCATGCAGCAAAAATGTGCTGAAGAGGAAAGAGGCTTGTTGTACACTTGGAAATTGACTGTAAGCAGTACTTCTTGGAGGTAAAGCCGTTAAAAAACGATCTGTGTATCACATACAGAATCAAACAGCAGAGGAGAGACTTCGCTGAGCACTGATATAGGCTCCTCTCCTCATCGACAAACATGCTCTATGGTGAAAGCAGGTGGCTAGATGGAATTCAGGCCAGAGAAATCAAGCCTGCTCAGTTAGCTGAAGGAAAGCAGTAAGGCCTTTTTCTGTCTCAAACTACGTTGCTTGACGGAAGCATGTAACTATACAAAAACAAAGACGATCATCAGAAGAAAGTGATGTGTATAGATCCAAGTTTTGTGAGAGAAATCTGGACCATTTTCAAAAGATGACCTCAGCATCTTTGTCCACATGTCACAGGTCTCGATGGCTTCCTTTACCACATCAATCTTCTCATCATGTCCTTGGCGTTGCCTGTCCTTAAGCTTCACTCTGTGGCCAACACCCTTGTTCTCTTTACTAAGAGATGCTCCCTATTACACTATCCAGTTCTCTGGGATTCCTCTCAACACAGTGAGATATATTTGAGCAAATTCCACTGGGACTTCATGATGCCTGGCAAAGTGAGATGAGGAGAATGCCATGAAAAATACTGAAATTTGATTGGATTCCAGCCCAGACAGCAGGATTATGGCAATATTCTTCGCCTTGTTCACATGAGTTGGTGGCTGTAAGGCATCCATATTCTATCACTTATGCCTTCACTGAAGATAAAGGATGAATGACAAGGAAAACAATACATTCAGTAGAACTGTCCTATGTAAAGGATTTGAGGTGGTTACTTTGCACTCACTGGATCATGTACATATACGTATAAGTTTGTTATCCAAAGGACAGTCGTTGGCAGGAAAAGAAGAAACAGCATAGTGTACCTGGAGTTCTCAGCCTTGGCTCTGAATACATTTTGGGTTAGGGTTGGATGATTCTTTGTTGTTGGGGGGCTACCTTTGGCACTGTAGGGCATCTAGCAGCACCCAGTCCTTTACCAACTAGATACTAATACCTCTCTCAAGCTGTGACAATTAAAAAAAACCTCCAGAATTTAGTCTGATATCATCACTTTCCCAGTGACCTGCTTGATAGGACCTGGTAGTAGAGCTATAAGGAGACAACAAAACTAAAAGAAACAGGTAGTTTAAAAAACACACAAAGTGTGATACTTCCTCAAAGCATCAAGACTCAGCTGTGTCTTGATGAACGTGAGGATATCTCCCTCTGAACTAAATCTTCAAGAGCAGAGAGTGGTCTTGCTAAAATCCCAGCCACTGCTTCCTATGAATGGCTTTTAAGCTGATTTTTAAAGAAAAAGTGACCTTTAAAAATAATTTTTTATAAGATTTTTTGCCTTCTTGAGTTAGTCCTTTCTACTTGTCTTTTACTGTAGGGAAATGACACATAAAGGATCTTTGAAATTTAATATAGGATAATATTTCATGACTTCCTGAATTTTGACAATAGCCCATTGAAAAGATTTGACAATAGATTTGAGAGGAAAGGAGCTTTTATTTTTATTTGTTTTAAGCCCTTTTTTTCTTCTCTTTTAGTAGACAAGCAGTCTGCTTATTTCCCTCCAGTTTTTCTCCCTCATGTTTATTGAAGAGCAAGTGAAACTGTTATAAAACTCTACATACTTAACAACCTGTCAGTCAGAAGCAGCTATTCCAGAGGAACCAGCTTGTAGGAGCACTGTGGCCAGGGCCTTGGAAATGGCTCCCAGATTGCCCAGTTTTACTTCTGTAAACAGATGCATCATACCTCACATACATAGGCTCTCAATGTTCCCTTTTGTTTGGAAATGATGCCTTTGAGTACTAGGATAAAGTGGTTCTACTTTTTACTTCAGCAGGCGTCCTGAAATTCTCAACGACCGCAGCACCGACAGTGGTCCTGTTTCCATGTTTTAAGCTAGGGATGAACCTAGAGTGTAGTAGAATGGAATTAAATGTAACACAAGCAGTTACTCGGACCACCTGTGTCACAGTTAGCAGCTCCTTCACTAGTATAAAGGACCTTTACACAGATTTCTCTTATAACCACTTTGAGCTCAACAGGACGTAAAGAAGATGTTTCTACCTCACTGTACAAATGAAGAATCTGGTCCTCAGGGATACATGACAGTTTTCCTTTATTCATAAATGAGGAAACATTGAACCTGAAATCTATTACAACTGAAATCTCACTGGTGAAAGAAAGAGAAACACCAGGTCTCTCTTCTGTTATGGGTTTAAAAGTTTAAAGCTTATCAGTGCTTAAAACCATTTCATACTTTTTTCTCTGGTGTACTAGCCAGCACAGAAGTTTCTCATTATTAATTTAACTGGATTGAAACTTCTAAGAGAGCACAGAACCCGGCACATAGGAGGCACTTAATTAAAAAGTTAGTGAGTGAATTTATGTATTTAAAGACCCTCAGGAACTTTGGTATTAAAGTAAGAGTTAGTCTGGAGAGCAGATACCAATATTCCAGGCCCTGAAGGCATATTTCTTACTTTCTGTATATATGAATAAATATGTTGACCCAGTGCATGCATCTGTCTTTGGTGAGTGTAATTAGTTTAAGAAGGTCCTCCTGAATCGCATTCATTTCAGGAAGCACCGGGAAATGTATTTTATCAGTCTATAAAGATGAGGACAGATCGTGAGCCTTGATACATTTATGAGGCTCTGAAGCTTCATTAACATTTTTTCTCTTTTAAATTCTACATGCATGCCTTAAAAAGATAAAATTTCATGGCTGGGGAGTTAGCTCAGAGGTTCTGGCACCTGTCTTGCAAGCGCAAGGGCCAGGGTTTGATTCCCCAGTATCCACATACAATACTGGGTGCGGAGACTCACGCCCAGCAGCAACCAGTACCACATACCACAGTGCCGGGCGTGGTGGCTCACGCCTGTAATCCCAGCACTCGGGAGGCAGAGGCAGGAGGATTGCTGTGATGTGAGTTTGAGGCTGAGCTCAGGGCCAGCCTGAACCACAAAGTGAGACCCTGTCTCAAAAAACCTAAAAAAAAAAAAGATAAAATTTCAGCAACTTTTGTGGATAGCCTTTCTTCATCCTTATCACTTCACCTCTGCCTTGGAACCAAATATCTGGGAACACATGGTATTTCTGGAGAAAGAATAAGATCTCCAGGGCAAGAAGAGCACCCTGAGGCAGACACTCTTCTTTCTTTTTGCTTTTGTCAGTGGTCAGAGACTCCTTGCCAAGAAACACTGCTTCTACTCACAGAGACATCCAGATGATTTACAATTAAGTCAGGAAGATTGGAACATGGAGAGCTGACTACCATCTAATGATGATACTTTCCCAAATACTTTCATTCTTGGCTTAAGCTACAAAAGAAACTGGGACTCTGGTGATCTTGTTCCTTGGCCCAGGCCCTTAGTTCCCAGGCCTTGGGGAACACTGTCTCCTGTTTGGAGAGCATCATCTCCCGTAAGGTGCTGAGTTGCACACCTTTCCCAGAGGGCAAGAGCCCACACCACAGAGATCTGTAAGGTTGTGTGCTTCCGGCAAACCTGTGGTTCTTAGCCATAGCAACTTCACCCCCATCCCAGGGGGTGTCTGGTAATGTCTGTAGACTCTTCCGTTTGTCATAACTAGAGCAGGAGTGTGCTACCAACATAAATGGATACAAAACAAGAATGCTATGACATGTTCCTCAGTGCAGAGGACACCTTCCTCTGCAATGTGAAGCAAAGAAGAGCACAAAGGTAGTCCGTGTAGTATATACAGTTTAGGTTTGCTGAATGGAGAATCATTTTAGGATGAAAAACCACAAGTTTTTATAAGCCTGAGGTTTATATTGAATCTACAAGGTCAGAAAGGGTAAAACATTTGTCTATAGCGCCATGGGAAGCTTCATAAATATTTGCTGAGTTAAGTAGTATTATTGGGCTATGTGTCTACATAGCAAAATTCAGTTAATTACAGGTAAGTAGAGGGTAGTCAAGAAATTTTAGGGTAGGAACAGCCTCAGGGTCAATTAGGTTGCAGACTTCCTGAAATTGGCTGCTCAAAGAGTAGCCTAATGTAGAGGTTTGAGGACAGAACTTCAGCTGCCAGAGTTCAATGTGAGACATGAACTTGAGGCTCCAAAGTCCACATGAATGGTTCTTACACTTTTCTCACTTCTTCTTCGATAAACCTCTAGTACTAATGGCTCAGAACAATCAGTGGCTCTGGAGGTGCTCAGAGAATGGAGGCTCACAGGGTTTCAGAAGCCAAAATCTGAAGTTTAAAGCCTGCATCTTAACTGGGCCTTTTTAGTATCTGAGACTATTCCTTCTTCAAATCTTATGTCACTGTTTTCACGTGAGTTTTTCTGAGTACTTTTGACACAACAACTTCTCTAAAACCTTCAAGACTTCCAGTGGTTTACCAAATTAAGTTTAAACTCAGCTCAAATTCTCAAAGGTCTTTATATTCTGATCTCACAACCTTTCCTCATTCTTTCTCTTGTATTTCTCTCATCTCTTTCCATTCCATCCCACTGAATATATCCAGTTCAAACTGGGCTGTTTGCTTTTCCAGTATCCCAAGGTTTTTCCTCTCAGTGCTGTGGTCCTGGGGTAGACATTATCCTCCATCGCTACCACATCACCGTAGTGGTGGCCAACCTTGCTCTTAAGCATTTCTTCTTTCACTGTGTTCATTTTTCAGGGGTCCTTTTGCTTCCATAAATATGTAAATCACTCAATACTAATGGATTCAGAATATCAGAATAAATACCAACTCCTATCTACTGCTGCCATAGAGGTTGTATGTAAATTAAAGAGATAATGCTCAATGCAAAATGCTTTCATCTTCCCAGAATGAGCTACATTCCTTCAAAGCTTTATTCAGATTTCACATTGCCTTTCACATGTGCTTAGCATAGCAAGGGAGAGCTAGCCTGCTGAATGCAGGTGCTTCAGGCCTTTTATGAGCACTGTTGGTGCTAAGATAAACATGCTCTTGAGTTTATTATATTGTTTAGGTAAATTTTCAGTTTGATCACTTTTTCTCTGCTGCACTATCTTATGGCAGACACACGTCTGCTTTCAGGAGTATCTGAAGACTTTGAATGCACTAACAAGACCCTCATTTTACAGAGGCTTTGCCTAGTCGTGTCATCATCATTGTTTGTTCTGGAAATGAACCTTCTTTGAAGATGAATAAAATAAATCGGGAAACCTCAGTTCTCAAAGACAAAGTGAGATGAATGTAGAAGACACACACGTTTGTTATATGACTCAGAAATGGGTTGAGCTTGTTCATTAAATTTAAGAACCACAGGAGTTTAAAGAATACTAGAAGACAGAAGCCCAATTAAAGGAAAATGTGGACCAGAGATTTAGCTCAGTAGCATAGTGCCAGCCTGGCAGGCTCAAGCCCAAGTTCAATCTCCAGTACCAAAAACAAAACAGAACAGAACAACAACAGAAAAGAAAATATTGTTTTCTCACATGTGACCTTGCTTAGTGGCTATACAATATAAAGTATAAAATATGGGGAAGAAAGAGAAAGTAACCATAACAACGGTAACAGCGACATCCTCCTACCTTTAGCAGCTGAAAGCTAATCCAGGATTTTCAAAACATTTTGTCTTCCTTTCCAAAGAGGAAGTTTCTGGGATACTGGTATAGACCAAGTGCTTTCACTGACCTTGCTATGTTCCTTACGTGCCACTTGGCCTAGAGTGGGGTGATTCCTGTGTGCCACTCCTGGGAAACTCTGCTTGTGGGGACGCAGGACCACCAGTTTCTAGGCTGTGGCCATAGATACTTGTCCAGGCCACCAAGAGGACTGGAGTTTTCTAAACTACATTGAGTTTTACACTGAAGAGCTGGGTGGAATCTCTCTAGTATGGAAATTACTCAATTTCTAGGATACTAAATAATGTTCTTCTTGTGCTTAAAATCAGAAAGGCTGCTTTGCCTTTTGTTTTTGAAATAAAGCCTTTCATTTCAACCCTCTCGTCAGAGGACTTAGATTGGACTTTGCAGTGGATGCACTGCTGAACAAAACTGCTCAGCACTTGCTCTTTCCTTGGCATTGATTTTTGGATCAAACTTTCATATATTATTTTTTTTCTCTTCATAGATGACTTTTTCCCCAAGAAGTAACAAGATTGCTTATAGAGAGATCCATGGTAGATTGGCCCCACTGGTCAGATCTTAGTGTGTATGAGCATGGTTTAGGCCCTAAGGTATCCACATACAGAAGATGGCAATCTTTGAATCCTTCACTACCAGGGTGTGGATTAACAACATCAGTAATAAAGCTTACTAGTTTTAATCAGTACTTGGATAGAACAGAAACCCATATAAGTTGACAAATCAATAAGTAATATGATGCAGGCGTGAAGACTCAGAAATCATGGGAGCTGGCCCTTTATGGCTTCTAGGACCAGCAGCTGCTCTCTCACATATGCGTTATGATCTCTGGCCTGCATTTACAATCTCTTCTACTCATTTATTTACATGTGGCCCCAAATGGCCAGCAGCCTAGGTCAATGTGTTTTCCGTGGGTCCAGCTAAATGTAGCCCCTGTCAATTCTAATTCTTGAGGAAGAAATGTGATGAGACACCCAGCTGGCATTTGAAGGGCTGATCTTGGCTTAGAAGTCCACCCTGCTCCTGGGGGTAGGTCAGCAGCATTGCTTCTCTCCCTCTAACAAGAGTTCTGAGAACAGGAGGATGCGAGGGACAATTGCTGCCAAATATGGTTACAGTGATCTAGAAGAAGAAGGTTTGTGGTGCAAATCTCACTGAATTCCCCACAGTCTTGCCCAAAGCCAATAAAGGATTGTGGAAAGAAGGTAGAGCAAAAGGATCCCTGAGGTCTCAGACTCCAGGATTCAGATGGAAATCAGCTATGTTGCAAACCTGATTTGCTGTCCAAAAGGCAACAATGCACTCACCACCCCAGAAGCCCAGAAATCTTCCTGATAGACAATTTAAAGAGAATAAACTGGCTAAGGGTATATCCCACTCCTGTGAATACTGGGCTAAAACAGTTTCAGGAAAGATCTTCTAATTGTTTTGGATATAGTGTCCTGCTCAACAATGCACAGACAGTGAAAGAATAAATAATAGCCAAAGAAAACTTGGTTTTATTCAACTGACATTGCAGTTCCACTGCCTTCAAAAGCCACTGTGATTAACAGCTCAGAAATGTTTTTTAATGAGCCCTTTATTCTGGGTTTACACATCCTTGAAGGAGGTAAGCTTCTACCCAGGAAGCATTAGCATGAGTCCTTATTACCACCGCTTGGGTCCACAGCAGAGACCCTGTGAGCTGCAGCTGACAAGCTTAGGGGCTCATAGGTATTTGGACAGACTAGATGCCAATGAAGGATGGGACCTCCCAGGGCAGCAGTGTGCTCTGTTAGTCCCAATCATGAAGAATGACATTAGCAGCTTCACAGATTTATAATGCAGCACTGAGCATCCCACAGTGCCTGATGAAGAGGCAAGAGCTGTGGGCGCTCAGCTAAGCGAATATCAGAACAGCCGAGAAAAGGCTTTTTACTCCTTCATGGGTTATAATGGATCATTAAGAAGCAGTTTACCTACCCAGCCTCCCTCCTCAGGGCTGTCCCCCCAGTGGTAGGGACCAAACCCAGGGCCTCCTACATCCTGGGTAAGCTCTACCACAGAGCCACAACCCCTGCCCTCAAATTCATTCTCTTGACATAAATATTCTCTTTCATTTTGAAAAAAGACTCCTTATTAGAACAGTAATGGTGAACCTTTTAGAGACCAAGGGTCCAAACTGCAAACCCCAAACCCACATATTGGTCAGAAAGTACCAAAAATTGTGAATAGTAAGTTTTAGTTTAGAAAAAACAATTGTTATTCAGTGCTAGGCTGCTGAAGTGACTTGGCTTGTGAGGCTCGCTTTGGGTAGTGGTATCCACTTTCTTTGGCACAATTTATGTTCTGTTCGCCATCTATCAGATACTGTTCTACTTTACTGATATTGACTCATTCAATCCTCATAATCACTCGAGGTGGGAGTAAGGTTATACTTAGACAAAGGGGATCCCAGGGGTTAAGTGATATGACTGAGGTCACATGGCTCGTTAGTGATGGAGCTGGGATTTGAACCATGGCAGTCTGGCTGCAGTGTCTGTTTTCTTAAACTCTGTGCCATACATGGTGACTGCCACTGAGCTACTAGAATATTAAGGGCCTAAATTTATTGCACAATTGTTCAGTGCCTTCCAGCATCCAAGGGAGTAGGTGGGTTGGTAGGAGCATAACGGCAGTGGGTCTTTACTGGAGAAGTTAGGACTGGAGAGGAAGAAGAATCATATAGGGATGTTCAGTGAAGAGATGTTCAAGGAGAGTTAAAGAATGCCAAGAGAAAGATTTATTTGCCTCATGGTCCTTCTACAGGAAAACTTGTAAATTTTCACAATGAAGGTCAACATATGCATGGTGCTAAAAGAACTTTCTGAAAACAGAAGCTATGTCACTCAGCTGATTAGCTATCGTTAGTACAGTGTTCCTGATGCTGGACTATAGTACTTATACAACATTATGTACTTGAAGACCCAAGTGTAGATTTGTGTCTAGCACTTCATGTGTGCATGAACTCATATGTCATTCCTTTGTTTGGCATTCATTGCCTTAGAGAAGAGTTGATACAGAAAGAGAGAGTAAAAGAGAAACTTCTTTGAATTTCAAGAGTCATGGCACTTTAGAACAACTTTATTTAAAATGACTAAATCATGCACATGTGAAGTACCAAGTATTATGAGTTTGGACACATGTATACATTCATGAAACCATCCCAACAATTAAGATAATAGTGTGATCATTTGTTCTTCTTCTTCATTTGAGAGATACCAGGGATTGAGCTTAGGATCTTATACTTGCAAGGGAAGCTCAGTGCCTATGAGCTAACCCCTCAGCCCCGTTAAGATAATAAACGTTATAAAAAGTTCCTCTGTGCCTTTTTGTAATTTTTTTCCTCTTTAATTTCTGTTTTGTGTTGGTAGGCAGCCTCTCATTTATTTTCTGTTATTATAGTTAAGTTTCCCTATTTTCCAGAATCTTATATAAATAAAAGCAAATAACATTCAGTTGGTTTGGTTTCTCACTGAGGTAATTATTTTGAGATTCATCCAGGTTACTGTACTGAGAGTTCATGTCTTTTTATTGCTGACTAGCACTTCATTCTATGTAAAATGAATTTACACTTTAGATTCAGAATGTCCTCCAAAAGTCTCATGTATTCAGAAGAGAGTTTTCAGAAGGTGATTGGATTATGGGAGCTATATTCATCCCTATATCAATCCAGATGAGTTTATAGTTGAATATGCTATTAGGAAGTGGGGCCTGGTTGGAACAGGTGAGTCACCAATGGTGTCACCTGGAAAGGTACATTCTTGTTCCTGGCTCCTTCTGTTCTTCTGTGTTTCCTAGCTACCATGGGCTGAGTAGCTTTCTTCTTCCATGCCATTTTACCATGCCCTGTATGCTTTGGAGTCATTTACCATGAACTAAATCCTTGAAAACCATGAGCCACATGGGTTTCTCTTTCTTCATATTGCTTGTGAATGTTAGGTATTTTGTTCCAGCAACAGAAAAGCTAATCAAAGTCCTTTATCATCTATGTAATGAGCAAGGTTTTTTTTTGTTGTTGTTTTTTTTTTGTTTTGTTTTGTTTTGTTTTTTTGAGACAGGGTCTCGCTTTTGTAGTTCAGGCTGGCCCTGAGCTCAGCCTTGAACTCTCAGTAATCCTCCTGCCTCTACCTCCCAAGTGCTGAAATTACAGGTATGAGCCACCACACTCAGTACTGTGCTATGTGGTTCTGATTGCTGGTGGGCATGAGTCTCCATGCCTGGCATCATTGTAAGTGGTTACCAGGGACTGAACCTGGGTCCTTGCGCTTGCAACACAGATGCTGGAACCACTGAGATAAATCCCTGGCCCAAGCAAGCATTTTTGCTTAGTTTGGACATTGGCTATCTTTTCAATATTTTAAAATTGTCTTTTGAAGAGCAGGCATTCTTAATTCTAGTGAAATCTTACATATTAATCTTTTCTTTTATGAATAATAGTACTGTTGTACTTATATACTAGTATTGTATCTAAGAAATCTTTGCCTAAATTTTCATCAATCAAATTAATAATTTTAGGTTTTCATTCTAGGTTTATGATCTTTTTTTGATAAATTTTTGAATACAGTGAAAGGTATAGATTGAAGTTCCTTTATTTGTTTATGGATATTCAAATGTTCCATTACTATTTGTTAAACCCTTTCTTCATTTATTTACCTTCATCAAAAATTAGTTGTTGGTATGTATTGAGTTTATTTTGTTCTACTGATCTGTTTGTTGAACTTTACAACAAATTCCCCAATTATCACCTTGCTTCCATTACTGTAGTTTGTGTAAGTCACAAAATTAGGTGCTGAAAACTCTCTTCCTCTTTTCTTTTTAAAGGTTCTGCTTTTGGTTTTTTCTTTTGGAAAGAGGTTATTTTAAGTTGTGTTTCCATGTGAGTTTTAGAATCAGTTTATTATGTTGAGTGAAATAAGCCATATTCAGAAAGATGCATATCACACGTTCTATTTAATATGTAGAATTTAAAAAGATGACATGAGGGCCGGGAAGTTAGCTCAGTGGTTCCGGCGCCTGTCTTACAAGCGCAAGTGCCCAGGTTCGATTCCCTGGTAACCACATAGCATACTGGGGGTGGAGACTCACACCCAGCAGCAACCAGTACCACATACCACAGTGCTGCGCATGGTGGCTCACTCCTGTTATCCTAGCACTCGGGAGGCAGAGGCAGGAGGATTGCTGTGATGTTAGTTGGAGGCTGAGTTCGGGACCAGTCTGAACTACAAAGCGAGACCCTGTCTCAAAAATAAATAAATAAATAAATAAAATAAAATAAAAAGATGACATGAAACTAGAAGGGAGATTATTATTAGACAAGAAGAGAAAAGACGGGTAAAGGGGTGAAAGGGTGAGTAATAGGAGTGACAGAGATGAACAAAATATAGCATTAACCACCTCTCAAATGTGAAACTAGGTATAGGGGGGTAAGTGAAGTGAATAAAAATGATCAAAGTATGTGGCACAAAGCTATCAAAATAAAACCTCTTCACCTGTAAAACCAAAATGAAATAAAATATTTCAAACATCTGCTGAGAGATGTTTTTTTAATTTAAAAAAAATTTTTTTTGAGACAGGATCTTGCTTTGTAGTTCAGACTTGCCATGAACTCACTAGGTAGCTAGGGTAGTCTCAAACTCCCAGCAAGCCTCCTGCCTCTACCTTCAGAGTGCTGGGATTAAAGGTGTGAGCTGCCATACCTGGCATTGTGGTACGTGGTACCAGGGATCAAACTCTGGACCTGGAACTTGCCATTCAGATGCAGGAACCACTGAGCTAAATCCTCGACCCTGCTGAGTTACTTCTGGAAAGTAGGATTACACTGAAACTATAGATCAGTTTAGGAATATGTATTTTAACGATGCCTTCTGACTTAAAAACAAAGTAATCTCTCCCTCTTGAAGAGGCTTTCTTTTAAAAATCTTATTTCATGAAAGAATAAAACAAAATTTCATAAATAATAAGAGGATAGCAACAGGTTTTTTGCGCTATTATTATCATCAATGTGGAGTATAAAACATAAGAGGCTTTAATCACTGAACATTGTTTTAGCTTTTATTGTCTAGAACCTCATATTTTAATAGATTTATTCCATATTTTAATGATTTTGCAAATAATAGTTTTTGAAATTTCAATTTCTGATGTCTATTGCTAATCTGCATTTTTTATACCTTGATCTTGAATCCTATGCCTTGTTAGATCATTCATCAGATTGCTATATATTGAATCATATAATTTGTGAGTAAAACAGTCTTACTTTTCCAATCTGAATGACACCTTGACTTATTGCATTATCTAGAATCTCTCATACAATTTGAATAAAAGTGATGAGAGAAGACATTCTTGCTTGATTTGAAGAGGAAGCATTTGATCTCTCATGATTAGGTATGATATTAACTGTAGATTTCATTTATCAGACTGAGGAGATTGCATTCTATTCCTAGAGGAGAGGAAAAATGTTTTCAGGAATGAACATTAGGTTTGTTTTATGAAATCCTTGTACATGATGAGTATGATTTCATGGTGTTTCTCTTTTCAGATTTTATTTTTATTTTTCACCCAAGATGAAAAACTTAATTATGCCAACATTTAAATAATATTACACCAGAGTACCCTTAATAAATATGTCTTCTCATTGAACTTCTTCTTGGTTTTTTGATAGGTGGATTAGCTTTGCTAATTGTGACTCCATAATTTTGAAGTAATCAATAATTTTATGACCCCTAATATTGGTGCTTCTATTTCTCCAAATGATAAAAATGACAAATGAAAACATAATTATGTGAAATATTATGTGATATTATAAATATTTAAAAATGATCAACCAAAGCCAGTAACAATTCATCATCAAAATTTTAAATACACTAGATCTAAAAAGAATGCTCCCTGTAGCCAAACAAGAACCCAGGAGGAACAAAGAATTTAAATACTGAACATTAATTATTAAATAAATTTCAAATGTTCAGTCCCTTGATTAGAACTCAAAAGTGTGACTCCTTTGAAATATAACCATATTGCTACATTTCTTATGCCATCTATTGCCTCTTGTTGTTACAGTATATTCTTTTTAATTAAATATTCTTCCTCTACTTGAAGTTGATATATAAAGTCATATATGGCACTTTACCATCATATATAGTCACACTAGAATGCAACAGAATGTCGGAACTTATTACTCCTACGTAATGTAACCAGCCTTTCCATATCCTCCCCTCACCCCTGCTCTTCCTTTCTCTAGTAAACACAATTCCGCCCTTAACTGCTATCAGAATAACTGCTTTAATTCTACAGGTGAGTGAGACCATGTGGTACTCATTTTTCTATGCTGGTTAATTGAATGTAATGCAGTGTCTTCCAATTCCAAGTATATTATCATAAATAACAGCATTTTATCCCTTTTTGTATTTTTAACCTGGTGAGTTTTGTATGGTCAAAACCTTGCATTCTTGAGATCAACCATAATAAGTTATATAATTCTTTTTATATATTACTGTCTTTGTTGTGCTGCATTTTGACATTTTGTTTACATCTATGCACATAAGGGATAATGGTCAGTAGTTTTCACTTCTTGTAATGTCTTAGCTTGATATCAGAGTAACACTAACCTTACAGAATGATGTTAGATATTCCGTCTCTTATTTTACTTTGCACAGAGTAAGTGTTGTTCATTCCTTATTAACAAGAAAGTTATCTTGCCTTGAACTTTTCTTTTCTTTTTTTTAAATGAAATCTTTATTGGTACATGACATATACAATTAAATTGTGTCATATACTGGTAAAAATTCTCATTGTTGAGTGCAATCTTGAACTTTTCTTTTTGGGAAAGGTTTTTAATGATAAATTCAATTTCTTTAATAGAAGGCCATTTGAATTACATATTTCTCCTTGAGTGTGCTTTGATAATTTGTGCTTTAAAGAAACTGTCCACCTTATCTAAGATATAGAATTAAAGGAATAAAAAGTTATATACTCACATATGTTTTTAACAGATAATGTTATCTCATTTTTATGTAGATAATTTGCATTTGCTTCTGTCTCTCCTCTTCTGTCTCCCTAGAAGTTTATCAATGTTACTGATATTCTTAGAGAACATAGATTTGACTTTTTATTACAGATACTCTTTGGTACATCTATTGTTAAGTCAAAAATATTAAAGGTCAACAGTGCACATACACTGGTTGCACTGGTTCTTTATGCTGTGCCCGTGTAGCTGTTTGGGAGCCACAGCTCATTTTCACTACTCAGCATGACAGGGGAGTATTGCTCTGCTTATCACTAATCTGGAGAAAGATCAAAATTCAAACCTGAAGTACAATTTCCATTAGATGAACATCGTTTTTGCATCCTCCTCATTAAAAAATTCTAAGTCAAAATTATGGCATCTCTCAGAATATCAACATATGGTTTCTTCTATTTAGGTTTTATTTACTCTTTTTAACTTAGGCCATAAGGTAAACGATGAGATTATATGGGCCATGACTGTGTAAAGTCCTGATAGGCTCTCGTGTCTCCATGGAATCTAAGTAATAAGTCGTAATAATCAAGAAATTGTCCTTCACCATATCTTGACCCTACGAAGTCTATTTGCACTAGATGATACAGTAGGGATAAGGCAAAAGTAGCAGCTGGGAGGATCGTAGGGATTAAGTGTTTAAATTATGAGTCTGAAATAGAAATCAGCTTGAATTTTGTACAAAGTCATATATTTCTGTGTCTGAGTCTGAGTCATAAAGTTTTTATTCCTCACATATGGTCACTCTTGGGTCTCTGGTATCAAAGGATGAAAATCATAGGGCTATTTGGGGTTTTCTTGTAGTGAGGGATTTAAAAGAGAGACAAGATCAAAAGAATTTAGTGGCATATATTTTCTTTACTATGTAGAGTAAGTTACAACTATAACCTATAACTTCTTCACAAAAACTTGTAGCTTGATCTTCCATGAAAGTTACTTCTTACAAAGTGAATTCAGTCCTTAGATGCCAGTGTCAGCGTTTTTAATTCACATTCATGGCTTGTGTTATTGACTGCTGAGATTTCTTCCAAATAATAAAAACTGTATGTGTGATCTCTGAATAATGAGGATTTTTCCACGTTTACTACTGAGTGCCGCATCTTTCGAAGTACTCATCTTGAAGAATTATATTCAATTTCAAAAATGATACACCTATTCAAGATGTGTTGAATTCCTTTACTGAAATTTTCCTCAGAGTAACTATACCACATTCTGTTGAGTCTTCACATTAATGACAGATCTTTATCCTTTGAGCAAAGATGTGATTTTTTTCCTCAATAAAAGCCGAAGTAATTTAGTTAACTCTAATGAAAACAAAGAGGGAGATCAAAATGGCATAATACCACCTGTGGTCAAAAATAAAATGTGACCAACTTTATTTTTCTTGGTAGAAACAAACAAAAAAAACCACATAGGCACTTCAAAAATTTTTTATTTTTAAAAACTGAGGAAACTTTTTTTGAATTAATAAGTATTGCACAGGTTTTAAAGCAAATACAGCCAGTAAAAGCTGAGGAGCTAGGATGAAGATGTGTGGAGTTTGTGGCCTTCCTCCTACACCTTGTGTCATTCTTGAGATATCTGAGACTCCACAGTTAAGACATCATTGCCTGAGATAGCAGGTTAGAGATAAAATTTTTAAAAAGAGATCTTAAAAAAGCAGATACCCAATGTCATTTCTAGTAGTAAATGGGTATTAGAAAAATTCTTTTAAAGGCAGATTACCCAGGCATTTTCAGTAGTAAATTGGTATTGGTGAAGATTTTTGTATCAAAAGCCATCAGATAAAAGCTATGATTTTAAAGGAATAAAGGAGTTATTTTCTATAATCATACTAGACAGAAGGCATCAAGATAGCCATCCAGGAAAGTTATACTCTCCAGGCTTACTTGCTCTCCTGCCATTACAGTCTCCCAATCTTCCTAGGTGATACCTTTTTTTTTTCTCTCATCCTCTCTACCTATCGCTTACTGACAGGCTCAGAATTAAGACTCAATGTCCTCATCCCTAATCACTTAGGTCAGGGTTAGCACTGGCTCCATCCCCCACCCCTCCAGTCCCACTAACCTGAGCATTCAAGCTTCCCACATGATCAAGTCTAAGTTAGAGTCAGGATATCTTACTTGTAGGTTTTGTACTCAGACTATAGCTTTAGCTCTGACATGGAATGATCCTTCTCAAAGCCCCTCTCAATCCCAATCAATGGTTTGCACTTGCTTTCTATCTATAATACTTTGATAAAGTGACAATATCAACTGAAAGCTGAATATGTAAAACAAAAGTGGAGATACTCTGACTGGAACAAAAGTGAGGACCCCATTTGCATAGCACAGAGTGAGCATCCAGATAATGCTAACTGTTAATAGTAAGGACAGCAATAACAGCACAACCATTAGAAAACTCCAATCAAATGCTCTTCTTTGAGAAGACTTCTCAGATTCTTTCTTCCTTTTCTAAACTCTCATAATATTTTGTTTTGTGCCACTTCTAGTAGAAGTTACTATATTATGCCTCATGCTAAAATTGTTATTTCCTGCTAAACCATAAGCTCCTGAGGACATATTCCCCAATTATTCATCTCTATATGTTTCATAGAGCTCTCTATTATGTTTATGGCACCACTAATGATCTCTGCCTTCCCACATTTAAGCTCTCTTATTGCCCCTCTCTTTTAAAGTGGCCAGGACTTGTGATTTGCTGCTATCAATAGAAAATGGCAAAGATGATGGAATATCACTCCTATGGTTGTGTTTCATTATAAGAACTCCATTTTTGCCAGCAGACTGCCTGCAAAATCTCTCTTTCAGTTGCTAGCTTTGGAGAGACAGCTGTCATGGATCTTAGGGACCCGCGTCAGGAAAATGACTTCTAATACCTGAGTGAGGTGGAGATAGTTTCTCCTCCAGCCAAGTCCCAAGATGTCACTGTAGTTTAGGCTAACATCTTAACTGCAGCTCTAACTGCAGCTCTGTGAGACTTTCTGCCTAAGACCCAAATAAGCTTCATTTAGATCCCTGACCCAGAAATAATCTGAAATAATAAATTAGTACCATTTAGAACTGCTAAGAAAATTTGAATACAGGTCTGATATAATAGTTTAAATTTTAATCTCACAGGATAAATACCAAATATGATACTTGAAAATTATTTAATATGTAATTTAAAAAACATGATACCTAGAAAATTCTATTGGAAAAAAAATAAAATGTTTCTGTGCAGCAAAACCAAGAGATGCTAATTTACAAAACTCAAGAGGTAGTGGGAAAACATTGTACAAGCTCATTTCTGCAGGCCTGTGTTCCTAATGTATAAAACATTAATAAACCAGCAAGAGAAAGACTCCAAACTCATTAGATGCCAGGGAAAAGGCATGAAGAGAGTTAACAGAAAAAGAAATGTAAACATCTCCATAATACATGAAAAAGAGTTCAGTCCTGTTGAAGAAAGAAAGAGTCAAATAAAATTAAAATGTCTGATTTTCCACTTAGCGCATTTGCAAAACGGCTTTAAAAACTGATATCCTGTGTGTGGTTCAGAGTTGGGGAACACGTGCTCCCCTCTGTTGGTCATGGTTTTATAACCTTTATGGAAGGCAAGTTGCAAATTTATAAAATTTAAAAACAAATACACCCTTTGACCCAACAGTCATACTTCTAAATTTTAGACGCGTTCATCAAGAGTTGTACTCATCGTTTGTTAAGTAACTTATTTATTGCTGGATTGTTTCTATTAGCATGAGACCATGAAAACTTAAATTTGTATCGACAAATAACTAATGAAGTAGTATTTGGTATAGCCATCCAGTGGGATGTTCCGCAGCATTGAGAAATGGCCTTCTGATTGGAATGCTCTGTAAGCTTTACTATTGGGTGAAAGACACACACAAACACACTCCAAGTTTGCAACATCTTGTGTGTAAGATAGTGCCATTTGTGTCTATATAAATACTTACTTACACAGATCCACATTTATACTTCTTGGAATATGTCTAAAAGTATCACAAAATATCATAGCAGTGGTTGTCTCTGGGATTATTGCAGGACAGGGATGTAAAGAGAATTATATTCCCCTACATATCATCTTGTGGTTTTGGATTTTGTACCATGGGTGCAATTACCTATCTGTAAAATTAAAGTAAAGCTCATATCAGAGTAGAAAACACATTTGAACACATATTTGAAACAAAGAGATTTAAAAAGAACTTAATAAATATATAATCTCAAATAATAAGTAGCAAGAAAGATGGGCCAAACTGAAGGTTTCTGAATAGCCCATGTGAAATTAAGAGTGGAAGAGATGACTCTTACCAGCCTCTAATAGATGAGATTTTCATGGTAGTGCTTTTCTTCCCAACCAAAATCCTCTAGGGAAATCAGCGGAATACCTTATACAGTAATTTTAGTTTTTCATTTCCTTGTGTAAAAACACCCTAGGAGCTTTGCTGCAAAAAGGAATTCCCTGGGATTTTAAACCAGCATGGTTTAGAGAAGTCCTCACTTCAAAGCTAGGTTCCCCACGTACCTGCCCATGGGTGGCATCTTTCAAAATGAAATAATTGGAATTGGGTGGAAGTAGTGGCAGCCACCCCTGGGGTTTGGTTTTGGAATAAGCAGGAAATGTAGTCTGACGCTCAGCAGCACAAAGCTGTTACAGAAAGTATTGTTGATTGATTATGTTCCTGATCAAGCTGAAATGAACTCAACATTGAACCAAACAGAGTTAAAAGCTTGAGACTAGGATTCAGAATAACCTCACAAGGATGTCACCAGAGGAGGGGAACCCTTCTCACTGTGCTCCATGGTTTAAGGTGGTGCCTGTTCACTGCTCACTAACTTCTCCTCCAAAGAGAACACTATGGACGGGAGCGGGCGGGAGGGAGCTCCTTTAACATGCCTGTTCTGACAGAGTTCTTTCCCTTTCTAGCTGGGTGAGGTCTGCATGGTAGAACTGAGAGCCTATATCCCAATCAATTCCATTGTCAGATCACTGCTCTGGTCTTGTTTGTTTTAGTTGATTTGTCTGACTTCACACATCCCATTTTGTAGGAAGCCTCAAACTTCCAATTCTAACTGCAATGTGCACTCTAAGAAAAACATGCTTGGAAAGACTCACCAATCAATCCAGCTGAGAGTATGAATGTATGAGTTGGTGTAAGGTCCACGACTCGCTTTGCTGCACTTTGTCGGTAGTGCAGTGACAAGGGCTCTGGCCAGTGTTGGAAAATAATCTTCTGCATATGGGAGACCAGCTTGAGGGCTGCAGAAGACCCCAGGGCACCAGCTGTCCTGCTTCTGACATGCCTGGTACCCTCTGGGACTCAGTGTAGTCTCTCTTTTTTTTAATTCAAATCTTTATTAGTACATAATGAATACACATCATCATCACATTCAGCATTGATAGTCTGTACCACAATATGACACAACTTGATTCTCATTTTTCCCCTTTCCCCACCTGCCCTGCAACCCTCCCATATACATAAGATTTGTTTTCTTTTTTATTACTCTCATATTCTTTTTCTCCTCATTATTTACCCCATACCCTCTTTCCTTTTAAATATGTTCTATTTCACAATATCAACTATACATACTGGAACTCATTTACATCTTCATTTTCTCATACCAGAGAAAAGATACGAACTTTACCCATCTGTCACTTATTTATTTCACTTATGAGGATGTCCTGAAGGTACATCCATTTGAGTATAAATGACTCAATCTTATCATTTTTATGGCAGAGTAATACTCTATTTTGTAAAAGAACCACATCTTCTTTATCCAGTCTCCAGTTGATGGATATTTGGGTTATTTCCAAGATTTAGCAATCACAAACTGAGCTGCTATAAACATGGGTGTACATATATATCTGTGAAATGAATCTTTTAATTCTTTGGGGTATATACCTAGCAGAGCAATGACCATGTAAAAATGGGCCCTCCAATCCTAGCTTTTTGAAGAATCGCCACACTAATTTCCACAGAGGTGGTATGAGTCTACACTCTCACCAACAGTGGAGAAGGGTATCTTTTTCTACACAGCTTGCCAGCATTTGTTGCTGTCTAATTCTGAAATAGCAACCATTCTTTGTGGAGTAAGATGAAATCTCAGTGTTGTTTTCATCTGCATCTCTTGAATGACCAATGATGTTGAGTATTTCTTCATATGCTTCTTAGCTGCCCTTACTTCTTCCTCTGAAAAGTATCTATTCATTTCAGATGCCCATTTCTGAATTGGGTCTTTAAATTTGGGTGGGCTGATTTTTTAAAGCTCTTAAAATATTTTAGATAGTAGCCCATTGCCTGAGAAACAGCTGGTAAAGATTCTTTCCCATACTGCCGGTTGCCTTTTCACTCTGTTGGTGGTTTCCTTTTGCTGTGCAGAAGTGTTTTCATAGAATGAGATCCCATTTGTTGATTTCTTCTGTCAATTTCTGTGTTATAGAGGTTTTGTGCATGAAGTCTTTCCCTAAGCCAGTGTCTTCAAGAGTTTTACCTAACCTGTTTTGCAGCAGGTTTAGTGTGTCTGTTTTAATATTTAGGTCTCTTATCCACTTTGATGTTAGCTTGGTACAAAGTGAAAGAGATAGGTCTAACTTTAGCCTTTGGTAAGTTAAAGCCCAGTTTTTCCAGCACCATTTGTTAAAGAGGGTATTTTTCCTCTATTGAGGATTTTTGGCTCC
The DNA here is from genome assembly GCA_004026965.1 of Petromus typicus. Lineage (NCBI taxonomy): Eukaryota > Metazoa > Chordata > Mammalia > Rodentia > Petromuridae > Petromus > Petromus typicus. The sequence continues at coordinate 149,787 of PVIR01000453.1, forward strand.
TTTGTCTAAGATGAGGTGGCTCAGTGTATCTGGAGTTGTTTCTCAATCTTCTAATCTACTCCACAGATCCTCAGGTCTGTTACTTTGCCAGTACCATGCAGTTTTTATCACAGTGGCTTTATAGTAAAGTTTCAGATTTGGGATGGTAATACCCCTCGTTCATGTCCCTGTCGCTTAGAATTGCTTTCACTATCCTAGGTCTTTTGTGGCTCCAGATGAATGCTTGGATTCTTTTTCTCTAGATCTGCGAAATACACTGTTGGGCTTTCAATTGGGATTGTGTTGAATCTATATAGTAGTTGTGGTAGTGTAGCCATTTTGATGATATTGGTTCTTCCTACCCAGGAACATGGTATGTCTTTTCATTTTTTGATATCTTCTTCTATCTCCTTTTTCAGAGTGCTGTATGTTTTGGTTTTTATTTTTTATTTTTTATTTTTATTTTTATTTTTTTTTAGGTTTTTTGAGACTGGGTCTCACTTTGTAGTTCAGGCTGGCCCTGAGCTCAGCCTCCAACTCACATCACAGCAATCCTCCTGCCTCTGCCTCCCGAGTGCTGGGATGACAGGTGTGAGCCACCACGCCCAGCAATGTGGTGTGTGGTACTGGTTGCTGCTGGGCGTGAGTCTCTAACATGTGGTTACCGGGGATTGAACCCGGATCCTTGCGCTTACAAGACAGGCGCCGGAACCAATGAGCTAAATCCCTGGCCCCCAGAGTGCCGTACTTTTCAGGATAGAGATCTTTCACCTCCTTTGTTAGGTTGATTCCTAGATATTTCATTTTGGGGGGTGCTATTGTGAGAGGGAATGACTTCTCAATTTCTGTCTCAGTGTATCTGCTGTGTGTGTATACAAAGGCTATCGATCAACTCCTTTCCAAACACATTGACTCTCCTTAAAAATGGCCATAATTAATTTCCAAGTTCTGGAGGGATGTTCTAACACTTTTATATCCAGCGATACCCAGCGCTTGAATTTTCAGAGGGTCAGTTTGTCTTCCATCTTTCATCAAGTTTTTGTTCAGTTCATTTTTAAATCTTGCTGGAAGAAATGATGTAAGAGGGCAACAGAGGAAATTCACCTTCATGAAAAAAGGTATCGCTGTTAAAGGATTTTGTCAGCAAGTATTTGTAACTGCTAGCATACAATCAGGTTCAGATGAACTCTGGATTTAACTTGTTTGAGCTGTGTATTTCCTAGTCCCCAGAACCTATAAAGAATTGATTTTAGGTGGTGATAAATCAATTTGCCATTGTATTTGAGTGTCCCTTGAGGATTAGGCAAGACATTTTAGTACCAAGGTAAAAAACAGATTCATGTATTTCTGCTTGCTCTGGATGGCTGTGAATTCACAAATCGAGAAGAAAGGAGGATCAGGTTTAGATGATTGCACTGTACAATCCTGCCTTCTGTACTCTAAAATTTTTGAGCCCCACTGCACAGGCAGTCACTAGTTCAAATGGAATTTATATCACCAAATTCCAGTCTGGACATTTCTTCTAATAATCATGTCAGTTTTTGTGACAAGTCTGCAGTGATACCCAGTTTATCAGTGGTGTGTAGTATCTCTGAGGACAGAGTGGAGACACTGCGGTGGTCTGGAGGTAGATGGGACAAAATGTGAGCAACGGCCCTTTTGTCCTTGGTTGGTTATGTTAGGCTTCTAAATACTAAGAGCTAAGTCTGACTTTTCTTTTTCTTTTTTAAAAATTATCTTAATTGGAACATTATGAATACACATCATAATCACATTCAACATTAAGAGTTTGTACCAGAATATGACATGACTTGATTCTCATTTTTTCCCTTTTCCCCATGCCCTGCCTTCCCCCACCTCCTATACACAATCTTTGTTTTTGTTTTTTTTTCTTTATTATTATCACATTCACTTTCCCCTCTTTATTTTTACCCTTACACTCTTTCTGGCTTTTCTTTTTTAAATTAAGGTCTAGTACATCCTTGCCACCAGGCTAGATTTAATGGCCTTTGACTTAACATTTCTAGCAGCAGGTTGGATTCTGCCTTCAGCAGTGCAAATCTGACTCTCATTGTGATGGCTCCCTATCTAGTTACTGATTACTGTAGCCTTCTCCCTATCCCTGGATTTTTCTTTCTTCTTCTAGTCTAGTTCAATGCAGCAAATTTGTTTCCTTAAAATACTCAACCAGTGAATACTTTTTCCTTTGGCAAGTTGCCATCTATTTCCATGGTCCTTAATGGAACCGAGTTATTCCTCTTCTTCAAAGCCTGGCATGACGTGAAGCACCTTACGTCTCTGCCCAAGGTATCCTCTGCCCTGATACACTTCCCACTTGATTCCTTTCTTTGCCATCTTTAAATAGAGATGGTCAAACTTTCTTTATTCTCACTGCTCATAATCTGGAAGAGCTTCTCAATCAACAACTCAAAATTTCACTTCCATACCTCCACCTAGCTCCTGAAATACCATCTGGCATCACAAACTAATGATCCTATTGTATGTCCTCGCCATGTAAAGCTACACTCCTATGAAGAGCTACATCTTCAGTGCAGTTTACCACTTTGAACATAGTCCCTTCCGGATCTCCTTCAGCACTCAGCCTGAGCCTGGAATGAAAGTGGAGGGTCATGGAACTCTCAAGTAGAGAAGAGTGCTGCTTTCTCTATGTTCAGACAGAACAAGATGAAATCCAGGTGGCTTTGTAAATGTTTCAGATCTCCTTGAATCCTTGTTCCATTACACAAGAACTTTAGGAAGTCAACATTTCAAGTTTGATAAAGAGGTAGACATTTTGTCATGTTCATTCTCTGTAGATTTGCTTCAATTAATTTGCAGTTTCTTTTTGGAGAATATGGAGAGACTTAAAGGTAAGATTTACCCAGGCATTAAAACAAGACAAAAGCTATACGCATATATCAATGTGTGAGCGTGTGTGTGTGTGTGTTGTACATGTATACAGGAGAATACAAACACACAGAATGTGATTCGTGACTCTGAAGTAGTGCAGCAGATTGTCAGACGTGGTTTTTGGAACCTTTCTTCATTACAATAATATCTCACTTGTATATATGTGAATCCTAGGCATATATGTATACACATGCTCTTGCACAACACAAGCTCCAAAGTGCTAATATTGGAGATAATGCAGTTGATGAAGAGTGAGTTTTGAGATCTGTGCTGAATGTTTACATCAAGATTTTGAATTCAGGGACCTGCTGTTTTCATAGTTGCTGCCGTTCTCTGCACAGCCTGTTTGGAAATGTTTCAGGCCTTGAGAGACTGGCTCCCTCATGAATAGGCAATTAGATGCCTCCTCCCTCCAGACTGGGAGAGATGCTGCTCCCTCCTGGAAATTTCTCTACTTTTAGAAAATGTGTGCTTAACTTGTAGATGTAGTTGCCAGTGCTGGTAAGAATATTTTTATTTTGAATAACAATCACTTTCTTTGCCACAGCAGGAGGCCTAGTGCTGGGGAACTAGGAGCAGTTCCCTCCCTGAAGGCTCTTGTGGGCTCTGCTGTGAGGCCTAAGAATCCTTCAACAGCATGGTGCTGTGCAACCGGTTCTGACATACATAGTAAACATAACTGTTCTCACACTGAAAACAAGAAAAAAAACAGGCACAGATATGTTTCCCAGCTTCTATAACATGTGGAGATGCTGTGATGCAGAGGGCGCCTGGGAGCCCAGTTCTCCAACTCACCAGCTGGGGACCCTTGGGCAGGCTGCTTAACCCTTCTGTACCTCAGTTTCTCCCTCTGGATAGGTACCTCAAATGGCTGTTGAGCATATTAAGGAAATCAATAAAAATGCTTAAAAATCATCTGGAGGATATAAGCTCAAATGTGGTTGCAGTTATTACCACTGTTATGGAGGACAGGGTTAGCAGGAAGTAGGCCCTGTACCTACAGCCTTAACATAAACCTAAGCTACTCATTCCTCAGAAAATGCAGCACTGTTCTTCAGAAATTGGCCTGATCTCTTTTTCTGAGCCAGGCTAGTATTTTTTATTCACCAAAATGGAGACCATTTAAAAAAAATCCAATTTAAGAAGCAAGACCCTTAGCCTTGCTTAATATCCTATACCAACTCCTTGTACCATCCACAAGAAACAAACTCAAGCTTCTTAGGAAGATGTAAATGGCTGGTTGCACTGTGGCTTGGCATTACTTCTCACCTCCTCCCTCTGACACCCTCCATGTATATTTTATGTTGCAGGCTGACCACGATTCTGCTAAGTCACTATTATTTCATGTCTCTGGGCTTAATAAATGCAACTAATGGGGCACAGCCCCATGACCACACCCTCTGATTTCCAGGACAGCTCTGCTTGGCTCCTCCCCTCATACCCACTCTCCAACAGATTCAGCAGAGCTTTTTCCTTTGTGCCCTGCCCACATTTTTAGTCTCCAGTGTAATACCTGGTCCTGCAGTGTATTTGTTCACAGGCTTTCCTCCTCAGCTTGCCTGTGTGTTGCTGTTGTCATGGACTAGATCCTGCTCATTTCTGTACTCTAGAACTGAACAGATAGGCTAGTATCAGTAATGCAAAAAATAATTTGTTTCATGGTTAAATTAAAAGATGGAATTAATAATTACATTATTAAAGCAAACATTGTAGCTTTTCTGTTTTTTTTTAACATTAACAAGGTCAACTATTAGATTTTGTAGAACAAGGCACATTTATATAAATGAAGAGCAGGTGAGGCTTAAATACATCCAATTCAACAAGTGTTGTTCTAGGTGATAGGGTAAATAATAAAGAGGGAATAAGATACATTGTTTTCTCAAGAGGCTCTCCGTCTGGAAGGGGAGAAGAAAGAGTGAAAACATTGCAAATTCATGTCAACAGAGGTGAAGCAAAAAGTTCTGGAGGTTCAAGGGAAAAATTAACCAAACAGAGCTGGGGTCCAAAAAGGTGTGTTATGTAGACTCTGTCATGTTTGATACACCAGGCAGGTGAGTGAGGAAAATACTCTCTCTTGCCTGGAGAAGCAGTGCATGTGAAGGCGAGGGATGACTAGAAAGATATCAACCTGGAGCTCAGTAACTACCTACCAGTTCCAGCTTATGCCTACTGTGGGAATATGATAAGAGAAAGTTTACAAAACAACTTTGTGGACAGTTTGCCAGAGATCTTGAGTTCCAGAATAAGGAAATTTGGCTCAAATAAGTAGGCATTGAAGAGCAATCAATATTTCTGAATAGAAAAATAATATGAATAAATAGAAGAACCCTTAAAATGTGGGTTGTCTGTGTAACAGATCACACTGGAGAATTTTACAGTAGGGTGGGAGATAGTAAGGCATTGAGAATGGAATGGGAAGTGCTAATGTAATGAGAAGAGCCAGTATAATACAGTATCTAACAAGTCTTAAAGAATCAAAATAGCAGACAGGGCAGTCATTTTGAAGTGAGTATGAAGAAGAAGAAGATTTCATGTGAGGCTCACATTTAAACCCTGGTTAGAAGGGAAATCATAGGATCACAAAGAGAATTTGAGATATCAAGGAGAGGAAGCAATAATATGAATTGAGTGGGCTCATGTTGAGTCAGAAGACCTCGGGGAAGATCTGAAATTTAGAGGAGAGGTCAGTGACACCAGAGAATGGATGTACCAAAGAAAGAGGGAGAGAGGAGGACAGGGAGAAAGAAGGAGAAGGAGGGCAGGGGGGAGGGAGAGAACATCACATACAGAACCATAACACTTACATTTAAAGAACTAAAGAGAAAGTGGGACAGTGAAGATTAATGTTAGTAATACAGCCAAGATGGATGGATGTCATCATATGGTACTGGAGGGAGAGATTTCAAAAGGGAGGGACACTCACACAGTGAATTTAGATTCATTCACTACCTGATACAAAGTGAAAAAGCTGATCTGTTTCCAATGGCTTTTTGGAGTTCACATTTCTTGGTAATGATTTGTTTCTGTGTCTGTCTCTCCTTTCAGACTGGGAGCTCCTCCAAAGTGGAAGCATGTGTTATATTTTTCCAATCATTAGCAGAATACCTAGAATATAGTTAAGGCTCAATAATTGCTTGTTTAATGACTTAGCAAACAAACAAGTAACAGAATATGAGACAAGGGGAGGCCCATTGTACTTAAGGAAGAAGTAGAGCTCCTGACTTTACAGAATGAGTGTCTGAATAATTTTTTTTCTTGAGAAAGGAAGAAACATCCTATGAAAATGATTCAAAAGTGAACACCTAGAAAAAAAAATCTGAGTTCGCCTCTATGGGGTGAAATTAATCATCTCAATTCTCATAGATTTAATCCTTGTGATTCGTGAGGAACTACAATGAAATTATCTAGGAAGTGGAGTTCCTTAACATTCCAGCTGCCTGAATTCAACTGGCCACATGATTAATGACATCACTAGGCATATCTAGGGCCTTTCATTTTCCAAGCACTTTATAAACATTGAATAATCTAACAATACCCTTGTGAGATATTATTGTATTCATTTTCCATATGGTTAACTGAGCCAAGGAGTTTAAATGACTTGTTCAGAGGCCACACTAGAAGTCAACGACATAAAACCTTCAGAAGGAAGGGGCTCCCAGGTCCCACTCAATATGGTGGATTTCTGAGCCAAATCTCCTTCCTTCCCCTGTTTATGGTGACTGACAGGCCTGGACTTCAACAGATCTTACTTATAGCAGAGTCAAGTGAGGGTTGGCATGCTTCCTCTTAGGTTGGCATCAGGGGTGGGCACTAGCAAGACAGAAAGCTATTCTACAGGACCACATATAATGTAAGAAGTGTCTGCAAATGAAATGGCAGAATTGGACATGGATAAAACCTCCATAGCTTTTCAAAGATCTTTATCAACATAAGAATAGAGGTGAGGGGAGAGAAAAGTTGGTGTAGAAAATCTTGGTTAATTAGCATCTATAATCTGATGCTGTCTTACCTTTCTTGCAGATATTTGCCTTTTTAACCATTTGGTTTTTATTCTCATTGTTTTCTTTTACATTTTCCCTATTGCCATGTTTCTCAACTCAATACTTCTTTGGTCTACAAATAAACAAAATATTGTCATTTCCTCAACTTTTATGGATATTGCATTTAAGAAATTCACAAGCTTTTAGAGAACTGGTGAAGTGAAGTATGACAGGCCTTACTAGACTGGGATGTATATCATTGATCTGCACTTATGTATTTATCCCCAAGTTTTGAAAGTTTTCTGTGCTTTTGTTTTTAGAACATAGAAAAATGGAGTAGCTACTGTTGTTGCCTTGTACACATTTCTCAAGGTTTCCCGTGTTGAGGCTCAAAGACCCAGTGACTTCTACTATAAGCACCTGTGAAAACTTTGACTGCCAGTGCTTGCTCATTCTGTGCACAAGCAGGTGAGAAGCATAGGAGACAGTGTCCTGTTAACAGATTTAACCAAAACTACAGGATTAGTGGAAGAAGATCTCAGTTTTCCCACATCTCTGATGTGTTCTGCACATTCATTCTCCTAGGAGCCTTCAGCAAGATCACATCTCAGTTAGTGTATTAGTTAGTGTATCAGTTAGGTTCTATAGAGTAAACAGATTCACTAAAATGTCCATGTATAGTTAAACAAGCCATTTATTAGGTAGGCTTACGTGACCAGAAGTGGAAGAGGTGATAATCTGCCAAGTTATAGACAGAAAAATACAAAATGGCCATCTGCATGCTGGAGAGCCACAGCACCTGGCAGCAGTCAAAGCCTTAAGGCTTGGACGCTCATTGGAGAGTCACTGGTGCAAGTCTATGTTGAAAGGACAGAAAGTCTGCATTGGAAGGCTGAAGAGTCTACTCTGGAAGGACCTGGAAGCCAGTGTCCAAAGGTAATGACACAGACTGGAGCCCCTCCAAAAAAGCGAGGGACATTTCCTTCTTACCCTTTTTATGATGCTCAGGTTGTAAGTCTATTTCTGGTGTCATCTATACGGTGGGGAGGGCTTCCCCCTTAGTTTGCTGGCCTAAAGGTCAGTCACCCACAGACACATCTGGAATTCACTGTGTTAGGCAGCCCTTACTCAAGTCAACTGGTCGTATAACACACATTTCCCTTTTTACCCTCTATCTCACTGTCCCTGTTCTCTGACTAGAGCTTTCTAGGCCTGCTTTCAGGCCACCTCATTCAAGTTCATTACAAGGTTGATGAGGACAATAAAGGATAATGAGGCTTTGCAGTTCTGATAAATGTCTGCACATACCATGACTTAAAAGCACTTTACCACGAAGACCTTTCAATCACCAGTGAGTTAGGACACCTATTGTTAGTATCACCATTTAACAATAAATACATGGGGAATTTAGAAGACATAAATGTCATATGAAAAGCCAAAGTTAGGGAGTGGTGCCTTTGGTTTGGGATTTAGACCTCTGATTCCCAAATCCCATCTATTTCCACTTCTTCACTGTGTCCTCAGATGTGACTAGCCATGAATAGTTGAAGAGCTACTTCATCTCTACTACAAGTTCAATTTCATTTAAATATGTCAACTACATATTTCTTTGAGAACTTTCAAAAGATACAATTGTGTTTCAAAGTATACCTAAACTATATCTTGATTCTTTAGAGACATATTAATCCTCAAAGTTAGTTGTCCCTAAAATATTTTCATAGATTATTTTAAAATAATTTATGTATATTTTCCAGTAATAGTTTTCTGGAGTTGAAGGTGACCTTAAAATTTAGAGGTGTTAAAATCTCATGTGCAGCATCTCTTCTAGATGGTCACCCATACTCTGATGTCAGTTTTCTTTTTTTTTTTTAATAACAGAAGTTACTATTACACAAGGGGATCACTTTACTGTTGAAAATTTCTAGTTATTTAAAATTCCTTCCTTTCATCAAACCAAAAAGTTATTAAGAAAGGATTTCTTATAACTTCTCTCCAGTTAACCTGGTTGAGACCTGTGGGAATAAAGTGAACAAGTTTAATTATATGTCTTGACATGGACTTCTTTTTACATTAAAATATTTTAGGTCCACCACCTTTCCCTGTGCTCACATCTGGGTGTCTAATTTTGTTCTGAGTAGAAATAACTTTACCTTGAATGTCTAAGTAGTTCCTTGTTTTTCTGCAGTGGTCTTTTTATAGGTGATGCTTTCATTCCTCTATAAGGGCTCTGGCATTCATGACCCCCTATTAGCATTTTAGGGCACTTTTATAATTATCATTTCTCTTTGGTCTTCCTTTGAAACTTAAGTATGTTATTTTATCCTTGGCTGTGAGTTTCCACTTGCTTGTTATTTAATTTTTTCACTCATTGCTCTTCTCCTTTGGTTTAAAACTTATATATATTTATTGAGTCTCCATTTAACTCAATTTTCTGTTTTTATTTCAGGCACATCTTTCTGGGTCTTATGACTCCCTGCAGTTGCAGTTTAGTGGGCTGGTTTATTAGAAGGAACTATAAATCACTATTGTATCTTGATATTTCTGCCTGGATAATCTTCTTGAAGACAGCTTTTATTTTTCTTCTACAACCTTTTTCTCCACAATCTTCCCTTGGATTGCTGTAGAAAATTTCCACAAATTAGGTAGATCAAAACAAGAGAAGTATATTCTGTCACAGTTTTGAAGTTCAGAAGGTTGAGATCAAGGTATTGCCAGGGATGTGCTTTTTCTTTCTTCTTTAAATTTAAATCTTTATTGGTACATTATGAATATGCATCAACATCACCTTCGACATTGATAGTTTGTATCACAATATGACATGGATTGGTTCTCATTTTTTTCCCTTTCCCCCTGCCCTGCAACCCCAACTCCCTATATACATAATCTGTTTCCTTTTTTCTTCATTACTGTCACATTCTTTTTCCCCTTGTTATTTATTCCTATACCCTCTTTCCTTTTAAATATTTTCTATTTCACAATATCAACTATACGTACTACAACTCATGCCCAACTTCATTTTCTCATACCAGAGAAAAGATACAATATTTACACATCTGTAACCTATTTATTTCACTTATGAGGATATCCTGAAGGTACATCCATTTGAGTATGAATGACTCAATCTTATCATTTTAATGGCAGAGTAATACTCAATTCTATAAAAGAACCACATCTTCTTTATCTGGTCTCCAGCTGATGGACATTTAGCAATCACAAACTGAGCTGCTATAAACATGGGTACACACATGTCACTGTGATATAAATCTTTTAATTCTTTCATGTATATACCTAGCAGAGGAATGGCTGGGTCAAATGGGACCGCCAAAGGAGGTGTTTTTTCTAAAGGTTCTGGGGCAGTATCCATTCCTTGTCTTTTGCATTTTCTGGAGGATCCTGCGTTCCTTCACTATGTCTGCAGCTCTCAATATTCTGTCCTCTGCTCTGTTTTCCAAGTTCCCTTTGCCTCTGTCTTATACAGACAACTGTGATGGCATTGAGGGTCCTACCCCAATAAACCAGGACTACCTTCTCATCTCTAAAATCCTAACTGGTCACATCCTCAAACATTCTTTCTCCAAATAAGGTAGCATTCACAGGTTCATGAGATTTCAACTTGACACTTTGGAAAGGAACTATTCTGCCCATTTCAATTTATTTTTATCAATCCTATTGATAAAAGCAACTATGTAGGCCTTAATTTTTCCACCAAAGAACTAGAACCAACAATTATTCTTCATGATATTTTTGAGGTTTGAGTATATATTCATATATATAATATATATATATCAGCATATAAGTGCTCATATATTTTTAGTTACTTACCTTGCTTTTTAGACACATGTGTCTTCTGGTGGGTTTTTCAAGATCAAGCTCTTAATATTTTCTAATTTTAGTATTTTGAGTCTATTCTTCAGGATGATCAAATGAGATAACATATGCAAAAATGCTTTGTCAGCCACAGACTACTATAAAATTATAAGTTGCTACTATCTCAACACTATCATGACCTTGTCAGGACTTGTATATAGATGACCCTCTAAAGCCTGGAGGCTCCATGGATGACCCTGTAAAGCCTCAGGTGCTCATGACTGAAGCTTTACGGAGGTGACTGGATCTAGGATGTATGACTATGGATTAAACGTATATGGTACGCAAATTAGTCCACTGATTGGTTTAGCATATTTTTGGCTGTGCATAATAGGAAGGCTTGTTATGGACACGGGAGGCTCCAGTCTATAGGCTTAAAGCCCAGATGGAAAAAAAAAGAAAAGTGAGGCTTGCTGCTGCTGCTTCACTGCCTTCTGTCTACCCTGCTATGGACTGTTTCTCTCTGTAATTCCCTTCTGTCATGCTTCCCTACTTTGGAGCCAGCTTACTATGGACTGAAAACTCTATGAACTGAGAGTTAAAATAAACTTTTCTTCTTTTAACTTATGAGTGTTCAGTATTCAGAGCCAGTAACAACAGAATAACCAAGACAGATGAAATTAAAGGATGGCCAAGTTTGTCTCAGATGTTCCTGTGGTAAAATGCAGTCTAGTCAATTATTTTCCAGTCTATATTTGTTTAATTGATTTTTTAAAAACCAAATACAAGATTTTATACTCTATTAAATTCAGTTTTGTTGGGCTTGGCAGCATCAAGTCTGTGAAAGTTACACTGAATTTATATTCAAGAGTTATTTATATTATGCTTTAGAATTTTGGGGCTGTTCTAGCAGGCATGTGTTAGACTATGGTGCCCAGGGCACTCAAAAAATCTCAGGGTTCCAATTTTCCATTTTCACTATCAATCTCACTTCTTCCTCATATCTTGACTTTTAACAATTTTACAGTCATAAAACTCCCCAATTTATTTTTATTTTTAATTTAAGATATGCATTAGACCTCTAGCTGCTCCCACCTCACCAGAATTTTGTAAGAGTTGATGCTTCTGTATAAAAGACTCAAAATTTAAAATAAGAAAACAACACATGGTATATCTAGGAAAATATCCAAGAAAGAAATAATTTTAAAATTGTTTTTCTTTTTCCTTACAGAAGCCCAGAAAGTTATTTGTTTAAGTCAGATGTCTGGGTTTCAGAATGATTCATATACATATATAGATAGACACATTTATCATCATATATTTAATATATTATGGGTCAATAGTATTTTAAGTTCTTATTTGTAATAACATTTGATTCAAGTGTTATTTGAGTATTTTTATCCCCTTTCAATACTAGTTTTTTAATGATTACACATCTACCATTCATAGACATTTACATGCCAAGCACGCACATAGATGTATGAGCAAAATCTATTTGATGCTATGTCTCCAGCAAGGATGAATTTAGAGCTCAGGAATGAACAGCTAAAACTCCCATCACAGCTCATCACATTTATATGGCAACAGAAGCTAAGGGCTTCCACCTGACCTGAGGGTCTGGAAGCATTACAGTAGTTTATTAGGCAAAGCTTTTATGATACCCTCATTTGCAGAGACGTTTCTATCAGAGCAGTGCCAAAATGTCTTCTGAACCAAGAAAATAGGGATAGCTACGAGCTTGTCAATCTTTGTTCTTTCAAATGTAGCATTTCACAATTATATGCTGCAAAACCTTAGCAAGGCTCGTGTCTGATAAATATCTTTCAACTCCTATTAAGATCAAACTCGGCACTCTGTACCTTGTCAACTGTTATATTCATGAAGAGCAATAGATCACCTTTGAAACCTTTGAGAATAAGATGGTGGCTAGATAAAGGTTACTGTGCAGCAATCGAATATTTAATGGAATCTTCTGGCAACTTAAAATAATGTGTATTATAATATATTCAATGTTTTTTCTCCCAGAGAAGTAGACTATGGCTGAGGATGCAGCTAGAGTTGTAATTACTGCACTTGAAATTCATATACATGCATATGCAAGGAAAGAAAAATTTTTCTTCCAGAAGAGAAACATTTTTGCCCATCACTACCAGAAGGAAACAACAAAGATGTAGCTTTCCCAAACTCAGTGTCATACTCTATCCCAACTAATGCCAAATTCATTCAAATTAAGTTTTAAACACAGAACTCCAATCAGCAATCCAAGCAAGGTATTATTTCAATCAAAAGATTCTTTGAAGGGTGGTTGATTAAAAAAAATAAATTCAGAAATATAAGGAAGCTCGGTAGTGAAGAAAAATAAAAACAAAATCCAAAACACAACAATCTATGTAAGACTTAGTATTGATACATGAGGATTAAAAACAAGGAAAAAATTAAATAAATATTTGTTTACTCCAAGAGTGCAACATTCTTTAAAATATTAACAATTAATATCGGCATTTCTATTAATTTTCCCTCAGATCATTTTCTGCCTCCTCCAAAACAGAAAGGTCATTCCTGAAGACCCACTTGGAGCAGAGAAATGTGAATTTTACTGTGCAGGGGGGAGAAAAGCCAAAAAATGTCACTCCTTTCCCTCAAAAATATCTCCCATCTTTCAAATTTCATTATTTACATTTATGTGTTTCAGATGAGTTGTTTCATCTCTCCACAGTGCCAGTAAAATGGATCCACCTGTAAATGATACATTTATTGAGTCAGGAGTTCTCAAATTTAATATGCTGGTGAAGCACCAGGGGGGTCTTTATAGTAATAAAGATCAATGAACCAAAACTAGGAAATTCTGACTTGGTATATTTAGGGTGGGATTTGGAGAACTTCTTCTAAGTCTTTATTTTTAGAGAAATTTTTGGTTTAAACTAATTGATAAAGTACAAAGAGTTCCTATTTAGCCCTTGCCCACACACATAAACAGCCTCTGCTACTGTCACTATCCCCCATCTGTACATGTTGTAACTGAGGAACCGACATTATCACAATATTATTACCCAAAGTTCCTAGTTTACATTAGGGTTTGCTCTTGACATTGTGCATCCTATAGGTTGAATTAAATGCATACTGCCACATATCCACCAGTACTGTATCAGAAAATTATAATTTTCAAGGTAATGAATGTTAGTAGAAAATTTATAAGTGATATGAAAGAAAATAAGAATCAAACATAACTGGATAACTTTTTTAGTCTGTTATCATGTTTCCTTTTAATCTTTTCACTTTTTTCTATTTGTATATTACTTATATGTTAAAAATAAAAATGACATCATATTGCATTTATAACTGTAAAATTTGTTTTTGAACAATACATTGTGAAAATTTACCTATATTAATAAGTGTTCTCTTCTGCATGATGTGTAATAGCAAAATTTATTTCCCAAACTCCATATATAATTTATTTTTCTTCTATTAGCTATATGAGTGGTAGGTAATTGGTATAATATCTTTACATTGTAAACAACACTCTAGTGAGCAAAGTGGAATGCAAATTTTTGTATATATCTCTGATTATTCCTTTGGGCAAATTCCTAGATGTGCAGTTTCTGGAAGAGAGTTTATACATGACTTTAAAGCTTTTGGAACATATTGTCAAATTGCCCTCCAGAAATGACATAGTAGTTTACACTAGGCCCAGTAGTGTAAGAGTGACTGTTTCCCTGAACTCTTACAGGGAACTATTTTAAAATATATTTGCTTATTCCTACTTTTAAATTTATGATGATCATCAGTAATGTACTAAAAAATGAGCTTTTTCTTAATCTCTTTGATTTCTAATATATATTATGCTGGATAATAAAATATAAAATATAGTTGTTTATTGCTGTGTCCACTGGACCAGTGATTGATAAATCTTTTTTCCTGGAAAGGACCACATAGTAGATATTTTACACTTTGCAAAACATATGGTCTCTATTGCAACTTTTCAACTCTGTCAGTAGAGTGTAAAAGTAGCCACAGACAATACATAAATACATGAGCATATCTGTGGTTCAATAAAAGTTTACAAAACAGGCAGAAAGTGGGATTTGATATATGAGCCATAGTTACTAGTCCCTACTTAAACATTATGGAAACTCCTTATGTGTTAGCTGCTGTCCTAAATATTAGAATACAGAACCCAGTGAAGAGAATCTAGTGAGCCTAAATAATAAAGGAGTGTGACAAAAGCTATGACGAACAGATACCCAAGTGTTGAGAGAACCCAGGAATAGGATAATGCAGAGTCATAAAGGCCACATAGGCATTTCCAAGAGAAAACAGGAAAGTTTGAGATGTAGGGCAGAGGGTAACATGCACAACATAAAAATAAAGAAAACGGTACGTTCAGAGACTGAGAATAATAATAAATTCCAGAAAATGTACATAGTTTACTATAGTTGTAGAGAGTGCACATAATGTACTAAAAGCAGAAATAATTGAAAACATATATATGAATCTCTGTGTTCTGCTGAAGACTTCAACAGACCAAAAGGCAAGAGAATAACCACAAATATTCATAGGGCATGACCTCTAGGCCTGCCCACCTTGACTGGCTGAACACTGTGACTCCTGAGACTGCACAACTTTAGAGCTTAGACACAGTTTTGGCTAACTACAGATTCCAAGCAGCATTGTGATCCACCCAGAGAAAACATGTGGCCTTGGCTGATCAGAGGCAGTTACAGAGCCCAACTGGTAGTTTCACATGACCATAGAGTCCTGCCTGTGGTCTAGATCACAAAGAATGGTAATACCACTGAAGTAAAACCACAGAAGACCAACCTGACAGAGAACCTAACAGCAAGATCTGCATCTGCCTGGGGCTGCTATTACCTGGCCACCCAGAATTCTATGCTACAGTAAAAGGTGAAGATCTATCACCACTAAAGAAATTACTACACATCAAAACAAGAGCAAAAAGATTATGAAGAGTTGGGTTCATCCATAGAAGCTATTCAAGTTATTAAACATACAAACAAACTAGTAGCATTAAATTATTAATATACTAATATGGACCCTAAAAAATGAAGACCAGTAAAATGACTGATAAAGAATTGAGAATAAGCCTCTTAAAGAAATTTAGGGAACTAGAAGAAGATAAAATTTGGCAAATAACCAATGGACAAAATGAAAAGTTGGCAAATAAATATAAGCAGTATTAAAAACATCTCAGCAGAAATCCGAGAGATAAAGAATACAATAACTGAGTTGAAAACTTCAATAGACAGCTCCAAAAGTAGACTTGATCAAAAAGAATTAAAAATTAGTGAGACTGAAGACCAAACATTTGAAGTTACCTCATTAGAAAAGTTAAATAAATAAATAACAATAAAAATGCCTGTGGTGATTATGAGACATCACTAGGAGAACTAACCTTTACACACCAGGACTTAATGAAGATGGAGACAAAAGCTAAGAATGAAAGGAAATATTGCAGGAAATAATGGCTGGATTTTTCCCAAATCTGAGTAAAAAAGATAGCAGAAAACTACAGAAACGGAAGACTCAGAAACAGAAGATTCAGTTTCTAATAAAAACTCTTCTAAAGAAGAGTTTGTTAAAATATAATGTCAGTGAAGCTATAAAAATTAAGAAAGAATTCTGAAAAGAGAGAAAGATAAGGAACACATCTCATTCAACAGTGTTCTTACATGGTTCCCAGAAATTTTTCAGGAGGAATGAGATGATATACGAATATGCATTACACAACAATGTTTTGGTCAATGATTGACTACATATACGATGGTGGTCCCATAAAATTATTTTGTCCAATGACATCATAGTCAACTTAGTTTTTCTGAGTACATTCTTTGGCGTTTGCACAACAGCACAATCACCAAAAGACATATTTTTCACAATGTCTCCCTATTTCTGGGAACACATTTGTATTTAAAGTCCTGAGGGGAATAAAGTGCCACTTAAGAATACTTAACCCATCAAAGGTATCTTTCAGAAATGAGAGAGGTTTCCCAGGCAAACTAAGCTGAGGGGAGTCAAAAGAGAATTCGTAAAGGGAGTTCTTTAAACTGAAATGAAAGACTGGTAATTAATGGTATGGGTTATAGTAAAGTAAAAATTAATAATATAAGGAAGTGTCATATTCAGAATAATTTTTTATTTTTTTTGAGACAAGGTCTCGCTATGTAGTTCAGGCTGGCCCTGAGCTCAGCCTCAAACTTACATCACAGAATCCTCCTGCCTCTGCCTCCCGAGTGCTGGGATTACAGGCGTGAGCCACCATGCCCAGCACTGTGGTATGTGGTACTGGTTGCTGCTGGGCGTGAATCTCATGCCCAGTATTGTATGTGGTTACCGGGGGATCAAACCCAGGTCCTTGGGCTTGCAAGACAGGCGCCAGAACCACTGAGCTAAATCCTCAGCCCAGAATAATTTGTTTTTTGAGACAAGGTCTCACTTTGTAGTTCAGACTGGCCCTGAGCTTACTATGCAGCCCAAGTGAGCCTGGAACTCACAGCAATGCTCCTGCTTCTGCCTCCCAAGTGCTGGGATAGCAGGCACGAACCACCACGCCCGGCATTGTGGTACGTGGTACTGATTGCTAGTAGGCATGAATTACCATGCCCAGCATTGTTGTATGTGGTTACCAGGGATCAAATCCAGGTCCTTGCACTTGCAAGACAGGCACTGAAACCACTGATCTAAATCCTCGACCCAAGAATACTTTAATATTTAAAAGATAGTTTATGAAGCAATTTTATCTTCACCATAAAGGTAAACTACTAAAACAATTCTAGCTACAACAAATTCTTAAGAGACATAAATCTACAAAATGATCTAAATTTCACATCAGTTATAAAAAGTGTGTGAAGGAGTAAAAGTGTAAAGTTTTAGTACGTGGTTTAAGTTGTTATTAGCTTAAAATATTCTGTTGTAAATACATTTTATATAAACCACATGGTAAACACAGAGCAAAAAACAGTATTTTCACAAAATATGAAAAGAAGAGTTTAAAGCATACCACTACAGGCGATTATCAGATTATAAAATAAAACAGCAAGAGATAGAAACAAAAGATCTATAAAACAACCAGAAAACTACAAAGTAGCAACACCAAGTTCTTATGTTTCATGCATCAAAGAAAAAGAGATACCAGCACATGAACGTTGATTGTGGCACTATTCATAACAGCCAAGATACAAAATCTGCTTAGATGTTTGTCAAAAGAATGGGTAAAAAAAATAGTATATGTACATAATACAGCTTCATTGAGCCATAAAGAAGAATGAAACCATGCTATTTACAGAAAAATGAGAGATGATTGTGTTTAACATGCTATTTATAGGAAAATGGAGATTATCATGTTAAACAAAATTGGGAAAGCAAAAGAGTATGATAGACAAAATGGATATTATCAAGGCATGGCATATTCATGCATAGAGATAACACCATTAAACCCATTAATGTGTACAATTAATATGATTAAATAATTATAATAAAAATTAAAAAATTCAAAGTGAGAATGAAAATTATGTAGAGATAAATGAAATGAAATGTAACATATCCAAACTAATTGGATTGGCAGAAGTACTAAAAGGTAAACTTATAGCAGAAAATGTCTGTATCAAAATGAAGAAACATCTCAAACAATATACTACCTTAATGTAACTAGAAAAATAAGACAAATTTAGCATAGAATTAGCAGAAGAAAGAAACAACAAAGATAAGAGCAGGAATAAATGAAGTAGACAGTTTAAAAAACTTAAAAATCTAAGAAAAAATTTTGGAGGAATAAAATAAATGAATTTAATAAATCTTTAGCTAAACTAATGAAAGAAAAGACAAAACTCATACATAAAATCAGAAATGAAAGAGGAGACATTACAACAGATAACAAAGAAATGAAAAAGATAAGAAATTACTGTGAATATGAAAACACTGAGATTTCATCTCACTCCACAAAGAATGGCTGCTATTTAAGAATTAGCCAGCAACAAATGTTGGCGAAGCTGTGGAGAAAAGGGAACCCTTCTCCACTGTTGGTGGGAATGACTGTTGCAACCACTATGGAGATCACTGTGGAGATTCCTCAAGGAGCTAGGATTAAAGGTCCCATTTGACTCTGCTAGGGCCATACACAAAAGAATTAAAAGATTCATATTACAGTGATATATATATATATATATATATGTGCACCCCATGTTTATAGCAGCTCAGTGTGTGATAGCTAAATCTTGGAGACAACCGAAATGCCCATCAACTGGAGACTGAAGAACATTTTGTTCTTTTATAGAATCGAGTATTACTCTGCCATTAAAAAGGATAAGATTGAGTCATTCATACTCAAATGGGTGTACCTTGAGGACATCCTCATAAGTGAAATAAATAGGTCACAGATGTGTAAATACTGTATCTTTTCTCTGGTATGAAAAAATGAAGTTGCAAATAATTTGTACTATGTATAGTTGATATTGTGAAACAGAAAATATTTAAAAAGGAAGAGAGTGTAGGGGTAAATAACGAGGGGAAAATGAGTATGGTAATAATAAAGAAAAAAGGAAAAAAATAATGTATAAAGGGGTGGGGGATGCAGGGTCGAGAGAAAAGGGAAAAAATGAGAATCAAGTCGTGTCATACTCTGGTACAAAACCTCAATGTTAAATGCGATGAAGATGTGTATTCATAATGTACCAATAAAGACTTAAAATATTAAAAAATGAAATTACTGTGAATAACTATATGCCAGGATATAGATAACTTAGACAAATGGGGCTGGGGATATAGCTTTGTGGTTCCAGCACCTGTCTTGCAATCGCAAGGGCCCGGGTTTGATCGCCACTAACCACATACAGTACTGGGTGTGGAGACTCACCCCAGCAGCAATCAGTACCACATACCACAGTGCCAGGCGTGGTGGCTCATGCCTGTAATCCCAGCACTCGGGAGGCAGAGGCAGGAGGACTGCTGTGATGTGAGTTGGAGGCTGAGCTCGGGGCCAGTCTGAACCACAAAGTGAGACCCTGTCTCAAAAAAAACCAAAAAACAAAAACAAAAACCCCAACAACAAAAAACAACAACAAAAAAAGAAAAGAAAAATGAATAAATTTCTAGACACTCATATAACCTACCAAAATCGAATACTGAAGAAACAAAAATCTTAACAAATAGTAAGAAGACTGAATTTGTAATTTTAACAAGTCTTCAAAGGTTTTCATATGAACTACTGCAAACATTAGAATTGATACTAATCTTTCTCAAACTCCTAAAAATTTGAAGTGCAGAGAATACATCCCAACTCATGAGGACAATATTACCTGATACCAAAGGAAGATCAGTATCCCTGAGGAACATACCTTCAAAAATTATCAACAAAACATTGGCAAGCCAAATTCAACAACATTAAAAAATAATTCAACAAAATCAAGTAGGACTTATTATTGAGAAGCAAACAGGGCCAAAAATACACAAATCGATGTGACACACCATATTAAGAAAACAAAGGATAAAAACTGTAAGAGCTCCTCAATAAATTAAAAAAAATATGTCACAAATTTAAACATCATTTCATGATAAAAACTTTGACTAGGTGTAAATGAAACATACCTCAACACACTCATGGCCATATATAGCAAACCTAAAGGTAACATCAGTGATAAATTGAGGTGTTTCCTTTAAGGTCAGGGACAAATAAAATTTCTCACGTTTCTACTTCTTTTCAATGTAGTACTGAATATCCTAGCCAGAAAAATTAGACAAAAGAGAGAAATAAAAGATATATTTACAGAGAAAGAATAAGAGGCAATGCCTCTGCTTGCTGATAACATGAGTTTAGATATAGAACACCCTAAAAACTCCATCAAAAAAAGTTACAACTGATACATTCAGTAAAGCTGCAGAATACAAAATCACTATAATTTCTATCCACCAGTAACAAAGCTTCTGGAACAAAAATTAAGAAAAACATCAATTAAAATAAGGAAACACATTTTATATATATGGGGGGGTGGTAGGGTGGGTAGGGCTATGGGAAAAAATGAGAATTAAGTTGTGTCTGGTACATACTGGTACAAATGGAGTGCAATCATGATGTGTATATGTAATGTACCAATAAAGATTTAAAAAAAAAGAAAAACATCAATTATAATGACAACAACAAAATAAAATATGTGGTGGGGATAAATTAATAGAGGAGGTAAAATCCCTATATGGTGAAAATATAAAATAGTAATGAAAGAAATGGAAAACAGAACACAAATAAACAGAAAGATATTCTGTGTTCATAAATTGGAAAAAATAATATTATTAAATGTGTTTTCCAAAATTACAGATTCAATTCAATCACTATCAAAATATCAATATATTTTTTCTACAAAAATAAAAAATTCTTTAAATTCAAACAAAATAAAGAAGATTCCAAATAACCAAAACAACCTTGAGCAAAAAGAACAAAGCTGCAGTCATATTGTCTGAATAAGAAGTATTTTAATGCTTTTGCAAGCAAAATGGCAATGATACTGTCATAAGAACAAATATTGACCAATGAAACAAGATACAAAGCCCAGAAATAAAGCTTCACATTTATAGTCAATTGATTTTCAACAAAAGCACTGAGAACACAGTAAGAAAGGACAGCTTCTTCAGTAAGTGGTCTTGAATATACACATTCAGAGAAAGGAAATATGATTTTTATCTCACAGCAGTCAAAAACCAAGTCAAAATGGATTGGAGACTTACATGTAAGACCTGAAACTACAACTACTAGAAAAAATCAGAGGAAAAGAGGCACTACCTTGGTCTGGATGATTACTCTTGTTACTGCTACTACCACTCCTGCCATTCTAATATAACTCTTAAAGCAAGGCAATTCAAGGAAAAACGTACAAGTGAGACAGCATCAAACTGAAAGAATGTTTGCACAACAAAAGAAATAAGTGAACAAGTTAACAGACAATCCTCAGAATGAGGAAGCCTTTGAAACTCATTTAATAAGGAGTTAATATCCAGAATATGATATAAGTAACAACAACAAAAGGCCAAGTAACCTGATTTTAAAATGGGCAAAGGATCTTTCTCAATATTTCTCAAAATGAGAAAGACAAAGGATCAACAAGTTTATGGGAAAAATGATTAGCTTCACAGTACAAGTTAAAACCATAATGAAGTAACACTTTAAACCTGTTAGACTATTGAAAACAACAAAGAGAGAATATAAGTGTTGGCAAGGGAGCAGAGAAAAAGAAACACTCGTTGATTTTTAAGAAGGTAAATGAATACAACCATTACAAAATATGACATGAAGTTTTGACATTAGTTAAAAATATTCCCACCATATAGGCCAATGCTCTTACTTCTAGGAAATGAAACCAAATCAATCCCTTATGTGAATATCTGTACTTCCAAGTTCACTGCAGAATTTTTCACAGTAGCTAAGACATGCAGTCAACCTGTGTCCATTGAGGGATGTATGGACACAGAAAATGAATGTGGTTTATATACACAACACAACACTTAGGAGAAAATCCTGTTTTGTTTTGTTTTTTTTTTTTAACAATATTGATGAATCTGGAGGACATGAAACTAAATGAAATAAGCCAGCTACAAAAAGATGAATATTGTATCATCTCACTTACATATCCAGTCTAATAAAGTAAAACAGTATAATGAGAAGTGAAGTAAGTCAGACATATCACATGGCTTCTCTTATATGAGAAACCCAAAATAAATAATTTAATGAGCCAAATGAAAGAAAGAGGACAGGAAACAGTGAGACAGACTTTGTGGAGATAGGAAAGGCTTCTGGAGATGGAGAAATATCAGAAGGAGGGGAGGGAAAGTAAAGTAAAAAGGGCTAAGATGCTATATGTGTATGTACCATGACCCCACAATGAATAGATACATTGGATACTGCAAATATACACTAAAAAATTTAACAATAATGCTGAACTCATATAAAAAACAGAATGATGATTAACAGAGACTAGAGAGGTAGGCTGGGGTAATAAATGGGAAATTGTTGCTCAGATGGTATAAAGTTTCAGTCAGTAAGAGTTAGTTTTCAGATCTACTGAATTACAGGGCAAATATAGTTAACATTTTATACATTTAAAATAACTAATAACAATTTAAAATGTCATACAACAAAAAATAGATGATAGATATGTTAATTAGCTTAATTTAATCATTCCACATCGTGTACTTACACCAAATATAACATCGTAACCCATGAGTGTGTATAATTGTGATTTGTCAACTAAAAATAACATTAATAAAAATTCTTCAGTAATTGTACAATAGTCATGTAAGGGATTAACATTAGAGCAAGCTGGCTCAATTGCATATGGAAATCCTAGGTCTAAACTTCTTTTAAAACTGAAAGCGGAACATGTCCTTTTGGCAGCAGCATGGAGGATGAGGTGGAGAAGTAGGTTAGAGGGGGTCCTAGGACAGTGCAGGGTAAGGAGGGGATGAAAATAGTCAGCAACTGTGGACTAGAGACAGGAGCCTGGACCAGAGAAATCTGGGAAAGAAAGCAGGGTGAGGAAGAGCAGTTTTTAATCCAATGTGGATTTTTAGCTGAACCATAAGATTTTCAAGCACACTGTAACGCATTCACTGACCCCATCACAGGAGGTTACAAGGCACTATTGCGTCCAGGACCCGAGGAGGTGGCTGGGACTGTCAACATGCACACCACCGTTTTGCATATGAGGAAGGAAGAATACGAGAGGAATCACTAATACAGAAACTCACTACTAGTTGGACCTTTGATGTTTCCTGCTACTTTGAATGTCTCCTTGAAAGTGGCTGGATTCATAAAATAGTCTTAGGAAGGAGTCATTAAGTGAGTGCTGCATATAACTCCTTTCTCAGATTGTTAGTTCTCATTGATTCTCAGCCTTGAGTAGAATCCTTTAATAATGTTTTCCTTCATTGTTTGATCAATTGAAGTAATCCTGAAGATATCAGCTATATTAAGTAGAGGGTAACTCTTCCTTAAAGAAGACATCTACAAATATGCCTTATCAAGCCACTTCTTAGAAATTATTTTTCTTTTCCTTTAATTCATGACTAACCTCATGACGGTGATAAAATTGACTGATTATGAAATATTTAGATATTTTGTCCGATTGAATGTTCCAAACTGACTTATTTTATGGGTTAAATTTCCTTAATTAAGTATGTTGCTGTCATCCAATTATTTTGCTGTCAGCTGCTCTTAAAGTGTGAACTTTCCCAATGACATTAATTCCTTTGAAATACTTGGTGAAGTGTGTCTTAAAGGGTGCCTCAAAACAGAAAAGAATCCAAATACATATTAAAAATACAAATGCTGACAAATGGATGTCAACTTACTAAAAAGCTTCTGCACCACAAGAGACCACCAGCAGAGTGAAAAGACAACCAACAATATGGGAAAAAAATTTTACCAGATGTTTCTCAGACAAAGGGCTACTGTCTAGAATATATAAAGAATTTAAAAAAAATGAGTCCCCCTCAATTTAAAGAATTCAACCCAAAAAATGGGCATCTGAAGTCAACAGACACTTTTCAGAGGAAGAAGCAAAAGCAACTAGGAAGTATATGAAGAAATGCTCAGTCATTGGTCATTCGAGAGATGCACATGAAAACAACACTGAGATTTCTTCTCACGCCACAAAGAATGGCTGCTATCAAGAAATCAACCAACAAAAAAAGCTAGTGAGGCTTTTTGTGAGGAACTCTTCTCCACTGTTGGTGGGAATATAGACTATTGCAACAACTGTAGAGATCAGTGTGGAGATTCTTCAAAGAACTAGGATTAGAGGTCTCATTTGACCCTGCTATTCTCCTGCTAGGGCTATACACGAAAGAATTAAAAGCTTCATATCACAGTGACATATGTGCACCCATGTTTTACAGCAGCTCAGTTTGTAATAGCTAAATCTTGGAGACAAATAAAATGCCCATCAACTGGAGACTAGATAAAGATGTGGGTTTTTTTAAATATAAAATGTAGTATTACTCTGTCATAAAGAATTATAAGTTTGAGTCTTTTATACTCAAATTAACATACCTTAGGACATAGTCATAGGTGAGATAAGTGTTACAGATGTGTAAATACCATATCTTTTCTCTGGTATGATAAACCAAAGATGTAAATAAATTCTTAAATTTATGATAGATATTGTTAAAATATTCAAAGGGAAAATGGGGGTAGGGGTAAAAAAGAGAAAGAAAAAGGAAGCAAAACTTATCTATAAAGTGGTGAGGGGATTGTGTGGTGGGCAGGAGAATAGGGAAAAATGCAAATTAAGTTGTGTCATGAGCTGGTACAAATTCTCAACATCAAGTGTGATCATGATGTGGATATAGAATGTGCCTAAATCAGTTTTTAAAAATACAAGTTCTGTATTTTACATTATAAGATTAGATGTATGTTTTTAAAGACTCAAGAGATTAGGAGAAATTTCCTCTTGAAGCTATCAATATTGGTATCCACTTAAGCTTGTTAATGAGGGAAGGAAATTCAGCCAATTAAGAAGGCTTTCCAGGGGCTGGAGGTACATGTAGCTCAGAGGCAGAGCCCATGCACAGCCTACTTAAGACCCTGAGTTTGATTCCTAGCACCATAAACAAGCCACAAACAGCAAAAAACACCTCCTCCCTCTAAACCCTTCCTGTATGTGTAGGACAACAGATGATACAGGGCAGGGTGAGAAAAGAAGAGAAAAAAATCAAAATGAAAGAATGTGTAGTCCTGGCCCTCAAGGATTTGCAAGAAGTGAGATGAAAGCCTATATGTTTGTCTTACTTGACTAGAGAAGAAAAATACAACTGATTTCAAGATAAAGGAAAATTAAATTGAGCACTTTGAAAGTGTGCATTTAAGTGTTATATAGGAACATATTTATGAATATCAAAATAATAATAATGATCCACAGTGAAAAACAGAAAATAGAATGTAATCACTAAATGTCAGTCAGATGAAATCCAACCCTCCAGGAAAGCTGTAGCCAGCTGATGGAGATTGGATTTCTTGATTTTGTTCTCAGAACGTCTGACCCCAGTGATGACTTTGATTCACTACTCAGCCAGTGGAAAAAAGAGCAATGGAAGCTAATCTGCTGGACAGTATAGTTGCTTGAATTTTAAAACCAGAAATGTCTAAATCTCTCATTCCTATGGCAAGGGTCACAGATACATCCGAGGAGGTCAGACTGACAGCTGTAGCACTGAAAACTGTTGTACTTTGACTAAACTTTGAAATGAAATATGGCTGGAAGACTAACATAAGCTGGCCCCAAATGGGCCAGAGAGATTGTTTTGCTATTCTGTCTCTCCATATTGCAGTCTATCAAAAAGAGCTGAAGCTTGTTTCTGAACAGGAAAAAAGAAATCAATAATAAGTTTTCTGACAGGGCATCACAGTTAGTTTAGCCTAAGCAGTAGATTTTAATCCTAGTAGACTCAGGGTAGCTTGTGTTGTACATTTTGACTACTTAGGGTTTTCAAAGGCAAAACATTTCAAAGAACCACAGTGAGTCAGCAAAGACTCTGAAAAGATTGTGTATATTTTCTAAAGCATTTTTTTTAATTGCATACAGGGGGAAAGTGCAGAACATGTACCCAGAAGAGCTAAATTTAAAAAATGTGCGTAGCAGTGAACACATGCATAGCATATGGATGTGGCTGATGGAAGAGTTCCTGGACCCCATTCAAGACACCACTCACAGCAGATGCACTATCATAAATTTGAATGACACAAGCCACGTCCTCACTGGTTGGGATCCAGTCACTTGTCTTTGAGTTCAGTACAGGAGATATACTCTGGAACTCAGGCTTTCATCTGGTTATAGGGAAGAGAAATTCATATAAGAAAAGCCAAAGTACACAGATCCCAGAAAGATATGCAATCATTCACTCCTTAGCTCATTTGAGACATTGGTAACTTCCACTTTGGCTAGCTGCCTGGCATTCTTTTTTTCTTTTTTTTTGCCTAACAGATTTTGCTCATCGCCCATCATCTGAATCCAGTAGGATATCAAGGATGGACAGAAAGAAAGATTTGGTAGAATTTTCACATATTTTAAGGTTAAATAATAATTAATAAATAGATTAAATGGCTCTGAATATAACATTTGAATAAGACTTCTTGTCCTTTTATGGCCAAACAGAAAGAGAGAAAATGACCTGCATTTACTTATTTGCAAGGGGAGTTTAGAGGTCTTCACTTAAAGTCATGACATATGGACTCCAACACTTCTAGCCTACTTATAGAATATGTTCATATATTACAATTCAATATTTTACAATTCAAATCCAATATTTGAATTACTTCTATATGGACCTAATGGAGCAGTAGTTTGTTAAAAGTTCTCTGCTGACTGATCCAATGATTGCACGCTTTTATGGTAACGGGTGCAGTATTTAGCCAGACCAACAACTGGTAAATATATCATCTCAACAAATCAAATAGATAGTCATGTTGCATCCTCACTGCATCAGTAGAGCAGATGTTGGAAGGAGGAGTCTGCTCTGCAATATCCTTTTGACAAATAATTTGATAACTTTGGCAGAATTGAATCTGCTAATTTGATTCTCAGATTTCTAGGTGGTGGTACAGTACCAGATGCCTCGCAAAATATTAGCATCCATGTTTAATAGTTCTCACCACATCCTGTTCACTCCTCTTTGTGGAGTTCCATATTAAATTAGATGCAGCTGTTGAGTGAAAGCTTTCTTTCCTATTGCTATTTAGTATGAAAACAATAGCAAAAATAAACATTCAATTTCCTTTTAGGAACTCTTTCTTTGATTTTGACTTTTTCGTTAACGAAGAAGGGTAGTTTGATCCAGTTGCTTGCTGCTCTGAAGACCACGTGAAAAACAAGGACAAAACCAGCCTGAAGACTTACTCATTTTCCCCACCCTACAGAACAGCTCACTAAACATGGTTCGGGTCCTCTTTTTTTTTTTTTTTTTTTTAAACATATGTAAATATATAATTCTGTCAAATTCTAGCAAGTGACAACTGGATATTTAGTTTTATACATACTAGTGGGCTGCACATGAATCTTATTTTGTTATTTAAACATTACTCAAATAAATAAATTCTTATTTCTTGGTTATACAGTTTCAAAAGAGAAGGGAAAACATTGGGGGGAAGTGGAAGTTTCTTATTGGATCTATATTATAGCTCAATCTGTGGTATATTTTTAGATTGCAAGAAGCAATGTAAAAGTAACAGCTGTTGAAATCCTCTTTGTTTAACACCCATAAAGGAATGAAGATTTCCACAGAAAGCTCTGTGAATATACCCAGCACCTATGGCCTTGTCTCAGTTATTTCCTGTTGATATTCAAAGAAATTTAACTTATCCTCCTTCTTTCCTTCTCGTTTTTCTTCTTTATCCTTTTCTTTCTCCTGAGTCTTTTGTCATGGTCTTGTAAGTTGCAAAGAAATGATATTTTTCAGCTGCTTGCAGCGCAACAAGGGAAAAGAGGATGGTGACTCTGCGCAGCAAACCTGGGCTCACAGGCCCAGACACTGGGACAACTCATTTCAAGTCTGTTTTCTTGAGTTCCCTTTCCCTGTCAATAAAAGTGTTCCACAAGGCAAACCAGGAAGCAGAAGTCTGGAATAGACTTTTTTGTTTGGGGCCTTTTAAATCTCTGCAGCCATTAATATTTTATTGAGTACTTGTGGAATAAGAAACGTCTATGTTGGCTTGCTCTAGGAAAAAGGATTCTTTCCCTTCAAAGGGTCTCAATATAGCTGTCACTTCTTGCTGCCTTAAGAGATAAGGCAGAATGACAGACTGTCCTTTAACGCCACAGAAATGAGTCAGGAAATCTGATCACTACTAAATCCTTAGATCCAAAAAGGGAAAACAGGGCCATCAAAGAAAACTTCTGCTAGCGTCAGGAGGATAGACTGTTACTAAGTATCCAAGATGTGTTAGGCTGGAAGAAAGGGAGTCCCCAGGAATGCATAGGTGACAAAAACTCTTACTATTTATTTGTCTTTTATTATACGAGAATTGCAGCACTGATTTTAAGGAGACTGCCCTGAAATTAAATGTGCTCAGCTTTCTTACTTCTGAGGAGAAGTGAAAAGACAAGTAGACACTGCAGCTTCTGGAGGAGTGAATGGCTGGCTATGAATCTCAGGAGAGGTTTATGGTGAAAAGCCAAAATTGAAATCCAAATGGAACCATAAACCTGTCTCCAACTGTCTCCACTGTCTTCTGACTTCGGTGTGTACATGCACACATGTGTGCTTATCTGTGAGCACACAGACACTCTATAACTTCTGCATTGCAATTCTGCTAAATTACCTTGTATAGGACTTAGAAAAAAGAGAAATGAGCATCAAAGCAAGTGCCTCTTTCTCCATTCTTAAGTACTTGGCTCAAATAACACCATTAAAAAAATTTAGAGTAATAACAGCAATTCACTTTATTTGTAAAGTATCTTTTCAAGTCCACTAAAAAGCATAGTTTGTCTACCTTAACTATATTTAAAAATGTCATGTGTTCCCCAAAACATTTCTGTTAATCTTTTCACGTTATTCCTAGTTTTAGTAATATGTTACCATTTTGAACCTGACCATTAAGTGCACTTGGCCCTTAAGACATACAATGTGGTTCTAATTCTGTGAATTGAATTTCAAAACTCCAGAAACTGTCTTGCCCACAGTCCAATTTATGTTAAGCACCAATTTAATTTTTTTTAGGTGTTAGGTCTGTGGCTTCTTGCTAATTTCTCAGGCTTCTAGCATCATATTGATTAAGAAGTTATATTCTTAAGGAGTTTGGAACTAATAACAACTTTATGTTTATTAGTTAGCTGGACAGGGTATGAATACTCAGCAGGTTTCCCAAGTTTCAGTTTAGCACTTCATTTTGCAAACTCTTTTACACTGCTATTTTTGTAATTATTTCTCACAATAGTCCTGTGAGATAGGCTAACGATGTTGTCCGGAAACTGCCTAGGTTCAGAAAGGGTACGTGATGTGCCCTGACAGTGACAGAACCAAGATTAGAATTCACAGTTCCTGGGGCTCTGCAGCCATGTCTTGTCACCCA